>JAQFYZ010000846.1:0-31974 GCA_034695085.1 Cylindroiulus punctatus
GGCCTTAATCTGCATGAACTATGGCGTGCTTACAAAGTGTTCATGTGAACAAATGCTTCGAATTCCGATTTTTATCAACGTGCGTCAACAATTCTTGCCCACTGCCCAGTGTTGTCTCTTTCTGTACATTATCATTGTGTTGATTCAAATTGTTTATGGCTTGTGCATGTACATGTACATGTCTCTATTTGTCAATGTTTCAATTTTAAAGTCATGGTCAAGAAAATTCCTACAAAGATCAAAAATATTTCGTTGTGTTAACTGACCGTGGAATGGGATGGTTTCGCAATGGGTTATGATATAGCTACACAGTCATCTGCTGCTATTGTCGATATTTTGTGTACAGGTAGTTGTTCTGCGTATCTGCCTACAGGGACGCCTTTTGTACATCACATGATTTACATACTGTATGTAGTCCCAATTTTCCAACCCCACCATCTAGGAATAGCATGGTTCGATCCATCATTGCTGGCTGTGGTGTCTTCGTACATGGGTGATGGTACTATTACACGAATTTGTTGTTTCCAAGATATTTCTATGGGATATATAAAATTTGCAGTGCATAGAACCAAGAAATTGATACATTTGTATCCGACACAGTATAGAATATCCACACTATTAAACTATAGAATGTTTAACCAGCAATGATGGACCCATCATACTCCTACATGGTGATTCTGCAGTGAAGAATACAGACAGTTACTGTACATGTATGTGCACATTTAACATTTTCTCACCTTATTCACAGCGTTGTTTTCACTACACTCTTTCTTCAATGAGAATGGTCGACTGAGGGACAATAACTTATGCAAATATGATCTTACCCACCGGTTATATACATGTACCATGCAGTAGATTTCGTTCTCTTTCGTTTGAGTTTAGTAGCTAGGCTAAATAAGCTTAGCATGCATTCTAACTGGAATTAAACAACTACTGTATACAGTATAAGCAAGTTTTCTGACTCCGCATTTCTTATTGAGTTTTGTACCGACTTCATTAACCAACCTGATGGATGGTCGCTAGAAAGGAACATTCGGCAAGAATTCAATGGCGGCCATCAAATTTATATCCAGGATACGATTGAGTGTAGCTGTCCGCAAAGGGGGTTTTACAAGGCTTGGTAGGGGGTAACCGCGAAATATAAATCGACCCTACGGCACGTGCTCGGCATCATCGATGGACAAACAACAACAACAACAACAACAACAACAAGAGTGAACTTAAATAAATCTTTCCGGGCGACCTCTAACGGCAGAAATCTCGGTTGGGCACCCCGCCCTCCTCCCTTTTAATTGCCCTTAAATCATACGAAGCTTTATTTTTATTTCGGATTTACGCTTATCTGGGCCTTAATTTGTCCATCATTCGCAATTATCATCAATTATATCGAAAATATCGAGAGAAAAGTTCTCTCGAATGAATATGTATTTATGGTAATTCGAATATCGTATATTGACAGCTTAATCAGCGTGCCTGTAAACAGCGGTGAAAAATGGACGCTGGCTATCGTAAATTAATCCAAATATAACAATACCGTGATGGATAATTACGGTTGGGAAAATCCACGGAAGAAACTACCAACGAACGATAAGGACGTGCTGGAGAACAATCGGAAAAAGGGGTCAAGGGACTCAGTGTGGTCAAACTATGCCCTAAGTGCCAGACATACAGTACATAGGAGATTGATGTATATTTTATGCATGGTCAGCTGGTATGTTTACCATTGCAAGGAAGATGAGTGCTACCAATGAAACACATCGTTTTGCAACTGCGAAAGTTTGGTGCAGATTGTACTGTACATACATCAGCTGTACATACATGTACATGTACAGTCATCCTGCAAGGCACGCTCAACTATACACTGTACAGCTGACATGTCATATAGGATTTCAGCTGTAGCAAAATTGATTGCGCAATAATCGTGTGACGTCAGCATCAAACTGCATCAAAGCAAGCCGGCTTTGATACTGCTGATGGGGCAGATTAAAGAAATCCATCAAAAGCTGTCGTGACATCGTATCCTGCATAAGATGGATTGCGTGCACATCGAAAGTTCAGCTTATCAGAACTGCATGGGTTTTTGGAACTCGCAATGTCAAGTTCAAGTTCACCATGTAATGGCGCCATGGGTTCGTACACGCCGCTTGTGGAATTATCCACTTAGGTTTGGCGCCCTGCAAATTTGTCGCCCATCCACAGACGGCATTGCAAGTAACAAAATTCGAAATTGTATAGTTGCATCGTGGAATTTTGGCAGCATCCAGTTGATTAAATTAACATTTTACTGCACCATGAATGCATTTCAGTGCAGTTAACTTGCTTGATAGCATTTCATGCACAGCACAGTATATTCTGACAGTCTGTCCCAGAATGATAGGACCACCCATAAAAGATAGTGTGTAGCAATACGTGTTTATGTACAAGTATAAGGAAAACCAAAATTGTACAGTTTGATTTACAGAAGTTCACAGAAAAAAAAATGTAGAAACAATTTGATTTGAACATCAATGTGTGCACAATTACTGAAACAATCACAAAAACTGAAGACTAAAACATTTGATCAGCCCTAGCCAGGTAAGTTTATGGAGATATGCAAATCCACGCCAAAACCATTAATAGAGGTTTTTAAAAAAATGGAGGGCCACATTAACTATTAATTCATGGATTTTTAACACATTTTTGAACAATAGCTTTTTATTTTTTTTTATTGTTGCAGAACTTTTGCACACATTGATGTCCAAACCACATTGTTTTTACATATTTCTGTTCAGTAAATATAACTGTACAATTACATTTTTGCTTACATAAACATGTACAATGTATTACTACATTATCATTCATGGGTGGTTTGGGACAGACTAAGGACATTGGAACTTCCAATGCAGTTATTTGCTATTATCACATTTGTAATAACATTTCTTTGACAAGTCGTTCAAGACTTACTAAGAATTCCATCAAAAAAACAAAACACATGATTTGAAACCTATCAAGCTGCAACGCTCAAACACAGGTGTATTATGCAAGCATACTCAGTGGCATACCAGTTTCTTGTACACTTTACCATTTTCGAGCAAATATGCCAACAGAAACAGAAATTCCCAAGAACGTTTCTTCGAGTAAATCAGACTCGATAAGCGCTTTTGAGTAGGCTGGCAACAGTGGTTTCCATTTCCCTTTGTTTGCTTGCAAGTCAAACATCAACCGAGAAGAGGTTCTAACCCGTTCCCTAGCCCAGGGTTTGACCCATCAAACATCACAGCACCCAAGGAGAAACTCAGCGGTTTGAATTTCCTTCTATTTATTGAATGTCAACATCAAACAAGAAGAGGTTCCAGCCCGTTCCCAGGTTCCCTAACCCATGCAGGGTATGGCACATCAAACATTACAGCTTCCAAGGAAAAAGTCGAGCAAGCAATCTTAACTTTGCATATCACTTATCGCAAAGCTCAATAAAGAACAATGCTTCAGATCTGAGGTTGCCGAAGCCATAGGGCACATTCCCACAAAACTGAACACCATGGGAACGTTGCATTCTCAAGGTAATTTCAGATGCACACCTACTTCAAATTCGATTTTATTGATATGGTGTGTACAAGACGAACTCGCGCAATCGACTCTTTGTTACAGTTTGAGTTACAAGTTGCATCAGTTCCACAAAGTCATGCTATTGCACACAGCTCCAGCTTAGTTCATGGTAACAAATTTTATTTTCAAAGCCCAGAACTGAAAAACAAAGTCGAACTCTTTGTCCACTTTCCTATCTCAAGTACGCGCCATTTTTCCAATGTGTGAGCACAAAAGCGTTTGCTTCAGAGCACAGTGTGACCTCAGACCGAAGTAGGACGATGAGCATGGCCAGGACACGAGGCTTCAACGAAAGCCCAAGACAAAAATCCAGAAATAAAAACCCACTGCCATGAATGCATCCTGCCAGTTGCCAGAATTCGCATTAATTGCGGCCGGATTAGGCAGGCAGCCTTGACCTTATTATACAATCGTGCATTTCATTATTTATCGTCGGAGACAGAAGATTGAAAACGGATAAATTTGATTAGTAACCGCACGCAGATGCTGTGGGTTGCCAGCAGGACGAGACGAGAAGCATAAAATTAAGTCCTTGAAAATGCAGAATCGTCATTTTATTACTGCACGAGCGATAATTGCAACTGCTGATCACATCCCGATATCTATCGAAAGTAATTTCATGGACATGACATTACCATTCGAGCGTGTCATGCAGATATGGACAAAAAAAGATAACAATCTACACGCAATGAAGCTCCTGGCGAGATGAAAGTTTTGGACTCATTGCAACTTGCACAGCATGTAACAGTGATAAATTTAATATGGCAGCCAAGTTCATATTCTGATGCAGTGTTTGATTGATGTAATACGTTTACTGAACAAACTGCTAGATGGTTCTGCAAGCAAACCTTTCCATTTTCTCAATTAAGCAGGTGCATTTTCATGGGCGAATGCGTAAATAAATTAAGATTTGCATCAGATAACGTGCCCATCGCAGTGCTGTCAAGCGTACGAACATAGCAAGCTCGTATAAATTAATGCAGCAAGACATTCTGGGAATTACATCAAGATACATGCATGTTGGTCGTTCAAAAAAAATCACTTGCAATAAAAACGAACAATTTCATTTGAGGTGATACACATTACTGCCTGTCATAATCATATGAACAGAGGTTAAAGAAAATTGACGTAAACACATGGTGATCATAAAGTCCTACCAATTAACGTTACATGCAATTTCATTAGTGCACCAAGCGGCGCTGCAATCTCAAGCACCGAAAATGGCATATACAGTACATACATGTAAAGTAAACATTCAAGATGGCCACTGGTATCACGTAACCAAATTGATTTCAGTGTTAAGAGCATTCAATTATCTTTTAAAATTGGGCGTAATTAACACTACAATGTAATCGGTGATTTGGCATCATGATAAACTGTAGAGGACAACTTGACCAATGTACAGTACACATGTATTGATTTTGTCTGTCTGATGTTGTCTGATATTGAATGTCTGTGATATTAACAAACTAAGGTTCTTCTAACTTTTCCCCCAAAATTTGGACGTTTTAACTAAGTTTTCTTAACTGAATTTGTGTGATGAGGGTATGGGTGAAAAATTATGATAATGCACTCTGTTGTACCAGAATGTCATTTTTCGTGCAAAAACGTTATGCCATTGTGACATGCAAGTGGCAGCTAGTTATCTAGTTCCAGCCCCCATCAAAATATTTACGAGCCAAATTATTGATACAGTTATTGCATCGGCCCATCCATAGAAGATATTCCAGCCAGTCATCAAATCTGCCATTTTGATAAATGAAAGAAACGTCCCGGCCATCTCGGATGAAGGTCATCACGCTCGTGGCATTGAAAGTTTTATTAAGAAGACGCCCTCTATCGCGAAAAAAGACGGGATTTCGGAGTGGACAAAAAACCGAACCTATTCAAACATGGTCATTAAACCTCGAGCATCAAAAATCAATACCAAGCATAACCATACCTGGGCCTGAGCGTGATTCCCTCACACGTTACCTGCCAATGCCCGCTTTTTGCTGGGGTGTTGGAAAAAGGCCATGAACCCTTCACTGGCACATCCGTTTATGGAAGTAAAAAATGCTTTTGCCAGAGCAGATTAATATTAAAGAGCTAGCATGGTGGCGTTACCAGGCGAAAGCCATATAAACGCTTATCCAAAGTCATGGATTACATCGCTGAATTAATTCCCAGATGCATGTGTAACTAAGATGGGGCTAACCTTGACCATGTTCTCTAGTTGCCTTGAACCAACCCAAAACGCAAAACTAACTCCGAACAGGTTGCTATACATTGTACTGTGGGTCTCGAAGTGTCTACAATGAAACACACTTGTTTGACAATCTGAATAGTTAACAAATTCACATCAATACGCCAAAGTTGCAATCTGCTGGTAAACGAAGTGATATCTCCGCACAATGACTTTCAAGTTTTAGTTCTGTATCACAATGACGGCACTTGTATTTATAAAGGATTATTTCAACACGAAGTTCTTTTGTTTGCTGTATTTTCAGTACTTTTTCCACTTTTTACTTCGGTGTGGGACGCATCACGTATACAGCGTTTTTCCCCCATTCCAGTCATACGTACATGATCGATCAATTATTTGAGCTTTCTAATCGAGAAAACAGAAAACTGGTGGAATTTATTGAGTCGCCAGGTTGTTTATACGGAATGACGCCTTCGCAGTCATAAAAACGCTATTAAATTCATAATTCAAGGATTTTATTAGTAAGATATAAAACGAAAGAGACCGGTTGCTGAGAAGAGTTAATGTCACTCTTGAAAACCTTCACCCAACGCTCCCGTGCCCAGCATGCAATGACCAGCTTGACCACAAGCAGGTGATTACATAGGCAACGTTACCCGTGGTCCATATTTGCGCCAGACTAGACCTGATAAGTGATGCTGTTGACACGAGTCGTTCATGAACTCACTACCTGCAAACACGTCAAAGTCCAGACGTTACCCCAAAGTCCGATGCTGACTTCGGGGTGACGAATAGAATAAACAACATCTCATACTTTTGATTTCAAATCTTACTCATGTTTATCTTCCACAAGACACCAAAAAAATTTCAGCTTGCAAAGACAAGTAAAAAGTCTACGATATTCTGACAATTTTGCTGTGTTTATTTATCATATTTTTCGTGATATTTCCACGTTTATTTTCGAAACACGGGTTCGTAAACACTTCTTAAAACTACGCATTCATTTTTACTGTTTAATTATTTTCCTGATATACACGTCGTGTTCCTTAAATCGACCCAACATTTTTAATTGATGAACGTATCTGCTATGGTTTGCAGGAAAATATGCTGCATTTATAACAACTTTATTACTAATATTCATGTTAAACTCATTCCCTTTTAATAATTTCCCTTGCTTGGCTTTCAGATCATGCAGAATTGTTCCACAAATGAAATATCAACTTTCCTGAATATTCAGGTTTTTAAATCAAATTTCCTAGACCTGCATCCTAACCACTAAAAATGGACAAAAATATGACACACAGTATGTCAATCTCCATGCTGGAGATGGAATGAAGACGTTCACCAGAACACATCAAATTAAGAATAGTTTTGATTGATAAATTGACAATATCAAGCAGTCATGTCTCACCATTTCCTAAGCTCGCTAAACAAAATTTCACGGCATGCATCCAATCAAATGCAATGCTGAAAAGAGATTCGTATTTCTACAGATGCATGGATGGGTATGACAAATCTTGACCTTTGCGTAAACTAATAACTACATGTAGCAATATGGAAATTCCTGACTTTTTTCAAAATAATGTAAATCCTTTTCCCCGATTCTTACTTCTCTTTCCAATTTTCCAGACAATTCCAGGTTAAAGAGAACCCTGCCATGTAACCCCTGCCATGCTTAATCCCATTAAACTTCCCTGATTATCCTATTTTAATTTCCAGACATTTCAATGCTATCCATGCTGCGAGATCACCATGCATGGTGTTGAGTATTTGAGCATTTTTCAAAAGCATCACATTCTTTACAAACTGCCTACACTTTCTCCAAGGAGGAAGTGAAGGAATTTTAGCAAATCAGTGGACGGGATGAATTTTAAAGAGCGGCCATGGATGCCCATCCTACTTCTACGAAATGGCTGAATAAGGAACGACTGCCAAACATAACAATGATGTGTTTATTCGGCAGCGTTCACGCTTAATACAGATGCCATATATTTTTCCCAATTTTGCTATATGGACAGCGAGCGTCCTTCAAAGGTTTCACACAAGAAACTCCACCCCTGTAGTTCCCATAATTTATATCGAGCAGAGTGGGTCAATCTGGAGCCAAATGCGTAGCGTTTTTTCTCCCAAAACGAATTATTCGAAGATAAGCATCGACAATTAACCGAACTACTGAGCGACGGACATTGTTATTTGTGCGGATGATCGAAAAGGTTGTCAACGCTAATTACCGACGGTCCGCTAATCACATTTGCAATTATCATAAATAACCGCTCTGACGTCAAGGCGACACGAACGTACCGGACCCGCACTGCCCATCCTAATTTGTTGGAGAATAATTAATTAAAGACGGCTGGACAATGAAATTAAGAGGACGACCACGCTCTCCCAAAAAAGTTATTTCGAAATGATGGTGAACAGGAACGAAAACTGCGGAAATCGCCGACCCAACACCGATTAATTATAACGAACAGCTACGCAACCCTGTAACAAGCACCTTGAAAGAAATCCTATCAACTGAATCAGGAAGCTGCAAAATTTAGCATCCGTTGTCAAGCGGCGAACCTTATACATGTATATGCACGACCATCGTGTTTTTCGAAACCAGAAGCCAACATAAATTCCATCCTCAACCACTTAGTATACCCCTAGTATTTACTTATATGTACATGTAATATGCAGCATTATAACCATTATTCAAAACCAGTGTTTTTCTATTTCGCGACACCGTTAACTTTTGTATGCTTTAAAAGTAATTTCCCCGACCACCCTGGTCAATAAAAATACAAAAACGTGACTTTTGACAATGTGAGGGAATGCTATATGTATATGTTTTGCATATGTACATTCATGAATCCATGGCTATATGTATTGCATATGTACATTATGAACACATGGCTATATGTATTGCATATGTACATTATGAACACATGGCTATATGTATTGCATATGTACATTATGCACACATGGCTATATGTATTGCATATGTACATCTATGCAAACATGGCTATATGTATTGCATATGAACATCTACAGTATGCACACATGGCTATATGTATTGCATATGTATGCACACATGGTGTATTGCATACATGTATGCATGCACACATGGTGTATTGCATACATGTATGTATGCACACATGGGTATTGCAATTATTTTTTCCTTTGTATAAAATTAATGATTTCATTAATCTTCCACAGAATTGTTTGTCATATCTCTTCATTTTTGTGTTATCCAAATTCTTTGAATTTTCCTGGCTTCTCCAGGTCATTCCAATTTTTGACAAGTCCAGGTTTTCCAGGTCTTGTTAATGACAGCAACAGCGAAGGCAGGAACAAAATTCCTGTATGGGACAGACATTAATTTGTAATGCCATAAATGCATTGAAAAAACTAAGCTCAAAATTGCCCATGCACCATTCCAAAAATCGCTGGAAGACTGCACGTTTTTCTGTCGAACGTTGCTTTTAGGGCAAAAGCAGCAAATTCCCAGCTTCTTGAATTTGGTAACGCCTGGCAACAGCCGCCCAGCGCAATCACAACAAACCCACGTGGTCGACAACCAGCTGATTTGATCAGGGATCAAACTGGCGCTTCCAACGACGAAGGTCACAGCTCCTCCACGAGGGGCGCTGCGTTGCTCCGGTGCAAAACTTGAAAGAAAAAACCCGAAAATGCCACCGTAATTGCGAGGCCCGGGCCAGGTGGGTGGCGAACTGGGTATACCTGCCACCAGCAACTTCGCCAAATTTAGTAAGGCGGCGTCCGCTCGACCCTGACCCACATTCGGCAGCAGAAGAAGCGAATTGAAAATGGCAAGGTCGGAGTTAGCGGGTGCACGCTCAGCCGATCCACAAAAACAATCACTGACAATTAAAACAATCGGCCAGAAAGAATTCATTGGCGGCGGTGCCTTTTCATCAGCTGCTTCCGATGCTCATTCAAAATTGAAACCGCTCCTTAGACCTTCCCACCCCCTGAATTTGATTTACTGGAGAAACACATTCAATGTTTACTGACCACTGCTGGCTAAAGAACATTTAGCTTTCGATGGCGTTCCTGGCTAATTAGATTTTGCAGCGACTTTCCTAATTACGTTAGATACATCGCAAACGTATTTCAACAGGGGCACAACTCAAATTTACAAAAAAAATCAAAATTGGTAATGGCTTTGCCACACAGCACCTTAAGGGGCAAATTAACCTACCAATCCTGCAGACAAGTTTGGTGGTTCTGGGTGTCTGATCAAATCATACATTTTTCTGTTATGCAGTTAAGCAAACTCAAGTAAAGTTCAGGCTCAAAAGCACCGTTCCTATTAACATTGAAGTGCAAAACTGAACAGCTTGAACTATGAAGACAAATACAATGGCACTGAAGATTGCTATTGAAACTTAACTTTGCCAGTCTGCAAAACAGAATGAATAGGCCATAACCCAGTATATTTGAAGCATTATATTTACCGACGAAATTTATTTTCACTTCAGAAAAGGTGATGTCGTGTGTTTGGCTATTTTAATCCATGCATTTGTTCCTTGCAAGATTTTAATGACACACGTATTATGGAAGCAGATCCTATGATCGTATTAAATGTTTATATGGTAGAATTATCCATTAACTTGCAAAGGTATTCATGAACTTGTTAAAAAAAAACTTGCTATGATAATCCTTTGTATTTAATGAAAGTTGGTGAAAAGATAAGAAAAGGTCGAAATATCAGGAAAACGTACGTAAACTTTAAATAAAAAAACAAACGTTCAATGCAATTAAATTTTGGGTACGTGCAATCATTGAAATTCAAAAGAATTACGTGGTTAGCTGATTATAATCTGGTCGACATAAATAGATAATTAGTTATTCTTGTAGAGGATTAAAATATCACACGTAGGTTTCTAATCAAGATTAAGACGAAATTTCCATTTCAACATAAATTTATCACTACAAAATGGCAGGCGCTTTGACACTTAAGCTTTCCTTATGATAACTACAAAGCGAAGCGCTGTTGTTCCATCATGATAAAATGATGAAACAAAAGTATTTCACGTAACATTAATATGAAAACAATAATCTGGCAAGGCCACAACACGATATCTAAAGGTCGTCCCTTAATTAAATTTATTCTGAGAAACGAAAAAAACGTTCAGAATCAGTGCACATACCCTTGATTGTGCAAACGTTATCAAACATTTTAACTGACGCAATATGTCATAGGTTTTTCATGTAATGCTGTTATTGTGACACTATACAGTAACCTACTAATAACGCTACAATGAAGTTAAACTTTTTAAAAAGAATACAAATTTCTAGTCTAAATTCATACAGTACAATGCGCACTGTAGAAGGACAATCTTACATTTATACTACGTACCCCTTCGCATTAATATATAATTGAAACCAAGTCTGTTTTACATGTAGTTTAAAAGCGCTTAAAGGGCGTGGGGATATTACCCATGATCTCATGTTTAACCGTTCTCTTAGTCATGCAATAATTACCAACTTTTGATCACTCCTGCTATAGCCAAACAGTGATTCCTTACCTATAAATAGAAACAAAAAAGAATCAACACAAGAACTACATGCCAATTACTCAACGTAATTTGCAACTACTTATTAGCTCGAACCATGTCTACTATACACAGTAAAGGGAAATTCCCAATACTAATTTGAACCTGTTGCATCGTGTTTTGCTAAAGCAATTTCAAGTTGCGTACGACATAACATTTTTGTCGAATAAATTGTATACGATTATATCTGCAATTATCTTACAGCTCCCTTTATACATTACATGTATAGGGCAATGATAAGGGCCAGGCACTCACACTGTCAACATTTTTGGCAAACATCTCATTCGGCGCAGTATAAACATATGATAGGTGGAGAAAGGTTTTATATTTTACCACATACGATAATTTTTGAGTTATATATGCTACGACATCAAATCAATTTGCACGACCCCATGCGTGGATTTAGCAAGGTAGCCGGAAGACTCCCAACGTCGACGTGGGTGTCAATTGCCACAATATGCACGTTTTAAGCGCATATTCATCACGCATTCTGACACCATGGAGAACGCATTTTCGAAATTATGTTTTCCTGGATACTAAATCACAAAATATCTTTCTTAAACGTGCTTTTACAGAGGCGTAAATATCAGACGTGAACTCGTGAGGAAACCATCAATTGCTTTTCTCATATAATGTTGAAAGCAATAAGTGCAATGCAAAAATTGAAAGATCAAAAGCAGGTATGGCAACTGAACTAACAAGAATAAATCGAACAGCTGCAAAATTTAAAACTCAAAGATTGCAAATATACATGTAGGAGAAAGTAAACACTTGAGCCCACTACAAATCCCTGTCACGGGTCTCAATGTGCTATTAGCATGGAAATACAAGCTAACCTCCTTTGCAGATTGCAATCGGTTGATGAGGTCATCTTCAGGGCTTACCTAAGGAGTTTATGAAACTGAGGAGCTATGGTTTCTAGGTTTCCCAACAAGGTATCATTTTAAACCTTGCAAACCTCGGCTCTTCACTGCTGTATCTCTCTCAGATTCATTGACTCCTCACACTCAAATTTTTATGAAATTGGGTCCTGGGGTGAGATCCCACTTGTCAACTGCTGTCTATAAGTCTCGAATTAATTTCGTTCTTGTTGTGCTGTTTCCCATATATACCCTTAAAAGAGCACGACAGTGCGAGTTGTGCAAGTTTTTGACATCGAAACTAGAAGTGTCCATTAAAGGCGTGTATATGAATTGCTTCTTAATTTGTCTACCTGGAAAAATCAACATTTTCCAGCTCGGACACGCCCATTAACAGGTTATAAACCCAGCGAACGGTACATATATAGGAATTATTCATGCGAGCCGTGTTTCATAAAGAAGGCAAACGGTTTTTTGTTCTTTTTTTTCATCTGGGAGGCAGAAAACCTGCCTACATTTGGCCAAGTGCAAAAGGTGTCAAGCCCAGCAAAGGCGACTCATTTCAAACCAGCTGAGAATTAACATTCTGTTTAATTATGGACCAGATGTCGCTCGTAGATACCACGAGACCAGACCGTATCAATCAAAGGTTTTTGCAAAAATTCAACTTTGGTAAGGGTGCACTTTTTAAGCAGTAGTGCAATTCGAAATCAGCTGCCTGGCTCGGTTATTCATTTTTTTCCACATTGAGGTTGCTTGCAAAATCAGAAAGTTCGGTTGTTCCAAGCTCCAGTTAATTTAACCGATGATGAACACTTGCAATTATTCGGACTTGTATTACAGTATGCTATACAGATCGTTGTCAACATGCATTTCTAGTGTAAGTGCATTCTGAGTTTGTGTCTGTTGATCCACATTTTCAAGTAATGACTATGTGATGCAAAATTATGCTGCCACTTTCTGAATGCATGATCACCCTAATATTTACACGCACACGTATTCCAATTACAAATATTGATGCAATGTACCTTTATGTAATCAGAGCATGCAACATTAATTAATTACACATTAAAAAATAAATGCAATAAAAATAGTTGTCGCCGAGATAATTAAAGGTAAATAATTCAAACGTGAATAGCCCCCTAGCAAATCTCATATTGACACAATTAAAGGGGGGAAATCAATCCCACCTCGGTTGCTTGTTAAAATAATGCAAAAAAGGATCATAGATGGCGAGTACACAGTACTTTCACTAACATTCAAAATTTCCATCATTTTTTTGCGTTTCTTTGTGATTACCTGAGCTACCCCGCATGATGTACCTATAATAAGTAGAAAACATAAATCTCGAAGCACCTGCACACATTTGCTATACTATCAGCTATTATTAAATCACGATCTTAATCGATAAGGGCCCGAATAAGACAACACAAGGGCGAATAGGCGTTTTCAGGGTCAGAGGGTCATCCTTGTCTCTCACCGCCGTAGCCCATGAAATCGTGTCCGAAATTATTACACAGGTGCGAGTTGATTCGAGCATGGATCGTTCAATTTAATATCACGTCTTAAACCATAAATAATGCGCCGACTTAACGTTGCATGAGCTTGAAGAAATCATTTATCAAATATGAACTTCGAAAGGTTCATTCGCAACAGCTGCGTGAATATATTTTGCAAAAACAACAAATGCATCATAATTAACAACACCGAATGGCATACATGGTTATTGCAATGAAAGCCGAAAGGGATTCGATTGTTTAGTATAAAAACATTTTGTTGTGTTTGCCTGGTCTTGTAACATTAAAGCTTTTAAAATTTGATTGATGAAAATGATTTTTCAATAATAAAATTATTGAGAAAACTAGGCTGGTACATGTATTTGAATTTATCGGCGGGTAGAAAGATTTTGAATGTAAATCCACGTTTTTTGCATATGTACAGTGTAATTGAAGACGAGCTCAACGGATTTCAGAAGCAGTATTTCGGCAGTTTCTTAAACAATCCCTGCAGTTTACATGTGCTTTATAACAACAAGATCCATGCAAAAAAGTTTTCAGTATACAGTCTCAGTTCGAAAACAACTAATAGCCTCAAATAAGATGCAGTGTTGTTTGAATTCTCCCATACTGAAAGATTAACTTAGTTGATTGGTTGAACAGTAACAAATTCCCATTAATTTCACAGAACGACTCCGACGTCAGGAAAATCCCCAACAATCCTGTATTTTTCCAAAATCAATAGAATAAACAGATAATGTATATCAAAGTCGGCCTTCCACAATGATTAAACGTACACAAAACAAATGAGTCAAGATATGTAGTATATTTTGTAAAAAAACAAATGGAAAATGATAATATCTCAACGTTCAAGCGGAATCGTAGGCAATTACAACAAAATTAAGGTAAAATATAGACTGATGAAAATAGTTACAAATGTGGCAGTTTTTTCCCAATAGTTGTCGAGCCACAACTTTTGTTTTTATGACAAATGCAAAAGGTCGAAAAAGCAAACAACCGGTTGACCCAGCTTTGTGTTTCAGTGGGGGAAAATTAATATTCCGGATACAAAGTATAGAAATTAATAATTATAGCAATAGAAATAAATTTCCTAGATAAATTATTAATAGGCATATAGCTATCGTTTTTATCACAATTGAAAATGAAATATAATAATGCGTCTAATACGTGACTTCAATGAAAGTAAAGGTACAGTGCTAATTAATAGCAATTTCTCACCATTTAGATAAATTAGCGTCCTTCGGGGCAAGGCTCGTGCACCACTATTGTGAGAAAGGGGGCGTTTAAGTCGCCTTACACCAATTATTATATTTCAAAAATCAATATTTATTCAGAGTTAATGAGACCCCATGCAATAAGCATCGAGGTTCAGCTGAATTTGATATTGTTACGCTATTTTGGGCATAATAAAACGAAAATAAAATTTTCAAAAAATCACTCGACAGCCTAGGCTGTTCAAAATTGTATATAGAAACATTAACCTTAATCGAAAATAAAACAGGTTCTGATGAGCAATTTCCACAAAAAAAATTACCAGTATTGAAACAAAAACAATATTTATCTTGTTCAAAGGTTGGTTGCACGAACGATCAATTACCATACTCGATAGTTACGTCGATATTTAACTAACAGTGCTGTAAAAACTTCTCCTTATGATAGAACCAAAAAATTGTCCAGCTTAACTTTATTAGCTATAAAATATGCAAAAGAGCTCAGGGATTAAACAAATTTTACCATCCCAATAACTAAAAAGAAGACCTGAACTTCCGCAAAATTACAATCACTTCGCCCATCTCAAATTACTGATAAGCACTCACTAAATTGATGTAAATTCCCATGAGGGCCATTAACAACACCATCATACCCTAATGCAAACAGGCATTAAATAAAGCACCTTAATCTTTATGCTGGTCAACGGTGTTAATCGTGTAATTTTCCCAAATGTAAATGGCTAAAATCCACCCATTTAAGCACGTCGTGGTACACTCTTGTCACTGGCCATACAAGTAAATCCA
Source organism: Cylindroiulus punctatus (assembly GCA_034695085.1). Lineage (NCBI taxonomy): Eukaryota > Metazoa > Arthropoda > Diplopoda > Julida > Julidae > Cylindroiulus > Cylindroiulus punctatus. Next base: position 15,727 of record JAQFYZ010000846.1, read on the forward strand.
TCTGGTGTCCATCAAATAATCTTAAGTAGCACCCTAAGCAATTTCGTGTCAAAAGCATCACAATTTCACATTCGCGCAGCCATACAAAAAACTGAAATGGTAGGAATGCATTTATATGGCGTCATATATAGGCCTAGACCATCATCTTTCAAGGGGTCAGTGGCATGCATGCCAGGCAAACCCAGTTGTCAAAGCGTTAGTTATATTGAATCAAGTTCATGAATAGCCAAAAGCCATACACGCAATTATTTCAAACCTGATTAGCAATTAACAATCCATTTAATACGCGTTTCTGTTCAGGTGCATTAGGACAGGCCCACACATTTTTAAAAATACATATCAAAATGGTCGAGGGTGCATTGAACATCTGGCTAAAACATGACTGACTTGCACTGCTATAGTTTGTCCATAACATAAAGTTGTTGCTTTAGAAAACATAAAATGAAAGAAGGTCTGCTTCGGCAACTTACTCTTGAGTTACTTAAATATTTTTTTTAAAAAAACTCTTATTGCAAATCTACATCAAATTTGCAGAATTAAATTTTAGGAGGATTGAGCGACCATCAATGACCATAAAGTAATTAACCTAATCAAAGCTAACCCCCTCATGGTTAATTTGACCATGTCTTCTTCAATACGAACATTATATGCACTACAAGAATTGCTTACAAAAATCATGATTAATGAGAAATTCCAGGCTCTAACATTAAAAATACCGAACACGCGATCATATACTGTGAATGTATACCTGAATAATGACATTATCAACTTTGGTTCTCATTAGTAACATCCACCCCATTGTCCTCTGTATGGTGACATAAGGTCAAAAATGATCCAAAATGATAGAGCAAGTCACAATTTCTAAGATATTTTATTCCCTAATGAATTCGACCAACAATCTGTGGTAGAATCAGGTTATTTAGCTCATTTTACATAATGAACATGATTTATAAGTGTTAAGGGCGCCCTGCTTTCTCTGCTGATTGGACGTCTTCCATTCCTGGACTGTTACATATAAGATAGAAAATAAATGTGGATGCAGTGTTTCATTAAAAATTTCCTCCCTCGCAGCCACGATTGTCTTTTTCAAATCACCAACATTTATAAACTTGCGGCCATTCATGTCTACTGTCCTTACGAGTATCTCCCATATTTTTTATACGATTCAGATGTGGTGAAAAAGCTGTCAATCCATAAAATTAACAGCTGCTTAAAAAATATTCCCACTTTGACTTAGCACCATAAACTGTGACTGGTTCAACCATTTTGGGACAGACCATATACCTGATTTCTTGTTAGATAAGTTTTGCAGGAAAACATGGTTATTTGTAACATTTTCAATGCATTAGTGTTGCTACCTGTGTATTAATACGATTAACGACCTCTCCCTAGATGGCATTGGCATTTTCAATTTTAACTAATTTCGGAGACTAACATTTCGTTACCCGCTAATTAAATTAAAAGGCAGTAAATCATAACCGTGTTAAACGTATATAGGCCGCCATTAATTTTCGGGTTATTACGAACTTATTTCGGATTTTAAACAATGAGATTGAACCGTAATCAACCTGAACGACCTACATTTTCGCGCTATAAAACGCCCGATTTTTGCCGATGCAATTTGGTGCAACACTGTCGTAGCAACAACGAAGTAATAGCCAGGTCGCTAATCAAATATCGTTGAAATTGGCCTAAATCAAAAATTCCTGAAGAAAACTAATAGCTTTTCGCTATTAAAATGACGTAAAATGGTCAACTTCGAGGGCATAAAAACAAAATGTAATCTAGGTGAACATTAATTAGGAGCTAGCAAACAAAGAGCCATGCGAGTATACGCTCATAAAACGCCATTTTTCAACTTACATGAACCACGCATAATTTTGTTCAGTTAAAAAAACAGGATTTTGGAAATGTTAATAAAAACGGGCAGCTTCAATTTACATGCATATAGCATATAGGAATCCCAATGGGATTCCTATATGCATCAGTATTCAGATAAATGACAGTTTCATGCAAAGAAAGCAAAGTTAACGTGACGACGACAGTGCAACATCAACTGTTAGGGTAACTTATGTTTTGATTGTCGTCAAAACATATTAGTCCACCATGCATGTTAAAGAAATTACATTACTACATGTATTTTTTAGCATATTAGCTGCATGCTGTATAAGCTGCTCCGTTATACAGTGTACAAACTGCATATGGGGATACACAGGATAATATCTGAACAGCTTAGACAGGTAAACTAATAAGCTTAGAGGTTCAAAATACAGTTTCAAAACATTTTAAATGTCAAGTTGGTGTAAAACTCTAACTTTTCGGAGTTTCTGGAAATTGTAAAATTACGCAAACTTGCATCTCTGAAAACAATCACAAGCTTAAAATTGCAATATCGCTTATTTTGCCATGGGAAACTAAATTAAAAACCAGAGCAGCTCCTTGGAAAATCTCTTCGAAATCGATAATAACTTCGCAGATTATTAGTTCGATTAATTCCTGCGTGTGTATCAGAGCATTTCGCTTTTTTACATGGTAAGGAGAGCAGAAAGAGGCATTAGCCTGTAGACCCGCACGTTAAAGAATTCAATTTTTTAACAAACGTTTATAAGCAATTTAATTCATTTTTCGCTTTTCAAACCGGTAAAAGGCAATTCATCCATGAAAGGCAATTTATTATATTTCCATTTGATTCTAACGGCGCAACCTGTTTACCGATTAGGCGAAGGTGGGTTCAATCGTACCCTGCTCATGTGGTCAACGTACGAGTGGGACATCAACTATAGCATTCAATTGAGTTCATATGCCTCCAGGAACTCGTATACAGTTATTGAAAAATTGAAATAACTTTTATAACGTCTTGAAAGTAAAGAAGGTACCACAAAGGCTGCAAAGGATTGAATCCTCCCCTAGTTAGAGAATGCCGATGGAAGATGATAAAGCCGTTTGGAAACTTTAGATGGTTCCTAGTTTGTTCGATTGAACATAGGAATGTTGAAGTGCACGTATTTCTAAGCGAGGTTTCGGAGAAATTTATAAAAAAAAAATATATATATAAAAAATCACTGCTCAAAAGCAGACAGTAAGAAGAATACTGTTCAGCAAAGAAAGCAACGCTGAGAAATGTCTTAAATAAATCTGGTGATTTTCTAAAGATTTGTTCATTCCATTCAATTGAACTCAGTACTCAACACACCGTACTGAGTACTCTCACTGAGTGCAACTGAACGTGTATATACATTGGGGTACGAAAGGGGGTTTCAAATCCACACAGATGCACAAATTATTTGAGAATTACCGTCTCATTTGAGTGGAAGCTAACATCATTGCATAGCCTACAGTGCAATGTTGTAACATTCATCTTTGTGTTTCAACAGAGATGAAATTTTCCCAACTTCCCTAGCTGGCTTTTCCAGGTTTAAAGAACCAATTTCCTGATCAACGTAACCAATGACAACGCAAAAATATGACATGCATGTATGCCAATGCAAGGAATGCTACATGTGTATTGCATTTCATATATGCGATAAGCAGGCGATTGTGTGGACGGCAATCGCAAGTTTTCATAAGGCAATAGCAAATTTTTTTGAAATTAACAGCTCCAATATTATTTTTTCCACACAATTTTCTACTAAATTATTCAGTTTTGGGTTAATCAATAACCAGCTACATGTACAGTATGTCGAATGCATTAATGATTTGTTTGACTTTCTTTGACTTTTTCGAAGCGATTTCATTGACATTTCCCAATTTCTTAGAGAATGGAAAAATAGTCCAACGTTATCACATAAAACGTAGGACCAAAAATACATGTATAACCCGGATTATTTGAGGAGCCTACAGGGGTACCATTGAGAATTGAAAAAAGACCTAAGGATTGCAGGGACTTCGGTTACAAAATACTAGCTAGGAAATACCAATCCAGGTCAACATTTTCAGGGCGCATAAGAAGATTTCGAGAGTATGAACAAACGGGAGAATTCGATCTTGCAGCCAGACCACCAGAATGACAATCAAAATCTGGACATCATCTGGTCAAAAACCTGAGTTGCATTTGCAAGCTCCTTCGTGTGGCGAGGTGTGTGGGCGGAAGTCGTCCTTGAAATTGGAGCAAATGAGGGGACATGGTGCAAATGTGCTGGACAATTCGAAGAACTTTGGACAAAGCAGGCATTTGGGGGACAGAATTTTGGTAATTCCTGCAAGCTGGTCAACTGATGGACGTTCCCAGAAAGAAAGTGAGCGGAACAGCTATATGTTAATTGAGTCCCCACACACACGTGTCGCCCATTACGTCCAACTGTACAAACGCCCACTCAGACCCCCGTGTCCACGCATCGAAAAAATGGGGTGAAAACTCCATAAACAACAACTGGGGTTCAGCTTGGCCATGGTTATTGACCCAGGCGACAGTCATCCATGGCAGCCATCGCACTACTGGTGTTGCCAGCGAGGTTTCCGTTCGTCAGCCACCCACGCCAGTAACAGGATCGGATAGAAAAGCGACATTTCGGAGGGCTTTGCCCTCGGGCCCCACAACGAACGGACACCACACTCTCTGGCCATGACAGGGTTCATACTCAAATTTACAAAACCATTTCCCCGACTTTTCCTGACAAACCAAGTAAATTTCCCTGACTTATAAATCGTGTACAAAATTTTCTTAAACCTGCTCATGAGAAAAATATAATGTTTATTAATATCAACTTTTGGAAATGGTCAGCATAAATCTCAAAATAATTAAAAAACATGTAAAAAATTATTTTTTGGGTATTTTTTGGGTTGGAATTTATTTTTCAATTTTATTTTGTTGAAAAAACTGTTATCTTCCCTGACTTTCCAGCAAAAAACGTAGTTTTCCCTCACTCTCCATGACCATTTTGCTCTTCCCTGACTTTCCCTGACATTCCCTGCATGAGTATGCACAGTGCACGAATGCACAGAGGCAATTTGCATGGCAGCAACAAGCCTTAAACATAGACACATTTTAACAATGAAAGAATAATTCGAATTAAGTATTACCACTGTTGCAATTTGACAACAACAAAAATGCATGGGAAGATGACAATTTCAAGAATACATAGTGATACGACGCTGACTTCAAAACTTGAACAAAGTAACTCGCATGCTCACAACAGCATCAGTGAAAGGTCAACGAAATGTTGCCATATAATAATAAAACCGAGTGATAAACCAACATGGCTTCGTTTATTATGATTATAGAAGATTCTATTCAAAGGTTGCATGCACGCACACGTCACTCTGCACTTTTACTAGTAGGCATTAAGCTGTTATTACGCATTACATATATAGGCGTGTCCAGCTGATGGGAGATTTCATGAAAACCAGAAAGATTTCACGGTCTACTGACCAAGCCAAAATTTATTAACATTACATTTCGATGGTGAATTAAGCGCTGCCTACACGAAGTATGATGGCCAGTTTCTTACAAGTGCTTTGTCAAATCAGTTACACCATGTATGAGCGAGGGCACAGTGACCCTCTCATCGTTATTATGGAAATTATAGGCCTGGCCCCTGGGGTCACGGTGTATTAATAGTCTTCGACGTTTAAAAGGGGGCTTTCAATGCACTAATAGAAAACTTTCCCAGGCTTTCGTGTTAAAAAGTTAAAGGAGATACGAACGAGCAATCTCTTCTAAATTTTCATTGAAAAAGCAGAAAACTGCCTGGTATACCCATTCCTCACGATTTTTTTTATTTTAATAGCTACTGTCTACTACTGTAACGACAAATATCTGGTGATCCTTTATAATATTATGTATTGTACACTTCAGCTTTGATCAATTAGAGAATTCTTACATTTATTTACATGTAAATATTACAAAACACGTATACTTATATTCTTGTAAGCCAATCCTTTTAGAAATGTATTTAAACATATTAAATTCCTATTAAATAAGCTATTAAATTATTTTTTTATTAAATAACTTGATATCTACAAACAAGATTAGCATATCACACCAACATACTATGTATCTCGCCATGATAGTGTAGTACCATTTTAGCTTGAAACTACCAATACCAATAGCGACACTTATCCATACGACCTTGAAGACTAATAAAACAAATCGTCAAATTGGTTGAAAATCGGTCAAAAGTCGCAAGTTCGCATGCAAACGTGCGCAATAAATCGAAGATCAACTTGAATTACAGCACTGTTAGATAATTTCCAAACATTTTAGATCCGCAAGTCTGGCCTTTTTACAGATAAGACTATTAACATTCAATTCAAATTTCGATCCGCTTATGCATACAGTATGAAACACGTCCAGTGCGTTGTTAAACGACATGTATTTCAGGCTCTGATGGGAGGTCTCGCTATGATTTCGATTAATAAATAATGCCACGAAAGGTCTTGTAGCAGACCACCCAAAAACGATAAAAGTGACCTCATAAACTGCTCATCTGGAGGCATGTTTACGGCAAAGAAACACACGTTCAGTGCATAACCTCGGTCATCTATAGTCTGATTCACTGCGATAGGTTGCGCTTGTTTACCAAGTCTACATCCCAACCATGTAGCAGAAATGTCATCTTAATACTGATAACTGTAATCAAATGTCAAGTGAACTTCGAGTTAGATGAACACAACCTGGATATACTGACGGTTTCAGCTTATATTTTGTACACACATTCAGTGGGCCTCTTGTGTGACGTTATATGTGGACAGTAAGCTATCCTGCAAGACAGATCTAAATTTAGCAACAGGTGTTCATTTTTGGAGAAGGTATTTTGCCAAAAATAGCACGGACGTGGGACCCTTATTTAGTCTCTGTCAACCTTTATTCGGGGCAACAGAGGGTGTCATTTCCAGGGCACAAAGCCGAAATGGTCCATTTTCATGTTTTCATTTCAATACAGTATACAAAATTACAAATATTGGGCTGTTGTACCAAACTTGGACCGTTTAATCATCGACTGCAACAGGGTTTGGTCAGCCCGTTGATGTTTTCTCCGATTAAAACTGGTTGTAACATTCGATATACACAAATCGAAATTTTATGAAACACGGTCATCAATTTTTCATAACGATAAATGCAACCCTCGATATCCTCATCCCCCTTGCCCTCCACCTATGGCGCTCCGGTCTCCGCCCAATCGCGCACCCTAGAAAAAATTCAGGACGTATAGATTAATTTCAATGACCAATTTGTCGTGCCATGCGTGGACAGTTCTCGCATGTAAATTCCAGACCTGCATATCAACTTGCAGATTTTTAACGAGGCTCACCAGTACGAGAAATCCAAAAAATAAGAAAGTGGTAGGTAGGTTTCCATAAACAATTTCATTTTACTATATTTGATGTTTTGGCAATCACCCAGTCCTATTTAGTGTGTGAGTCTTAGAAAATGGATACTACAAATTCTCAAAACGAAATGCCCTTAATTGGCCAGGTTCTCCAGTCATTCTCATTTCTAGTTTCAAAAAGAAATATTTTTATGATTAATAGTCTTGATGGTGTGACCCGTAGCATTTATTGCCAAAGACACATAAGGGGAAAAGTGTTAAATTTAAAAAAACAGGTGTTTAATATTTTCATAATGAGAAGTTATTAATGGGAATGGTGGAGTTATTTATTAGGCCAATATTTTGTGCGCTGATTTTGAAGAATTACAATGAACAAAACAAACAAAATGGTGATATAGGAAAATTACAGGTCCAAATTCAAATTTCATAAGATTTCCAGGTTGGCAGTGCATGTTATTTCTAACCAATTCACCTTTAACATTAGAATGGAGAAATTTTGTCGTTTCAGAGAACATGTTGAGCAAAATGAAGTGCAGGTCTTCCTGATAATGTACAGTACTACTCGAATTTTTCGGTGGTTCTAATTTCAGCCACTCTAGCCGGCACTGCAGTAAAAAAAAAACATACCGCAAAATTTTCCCAAATTCGTCTCTCCCAAATTTAACGGTTGAACAGGAATATGAACGATGAATCATTCCAAAACATTCTTCCAGTGCACTTGAACCAAGGTCTACACCGTTTTCGTTTTGAATTGTTTGAAAAATTGCCTCCCATTAGGGCAAAAAACAATAGTGGTTGAAAACTGAAGACCGAAGCTTGTAGGAGTACATGCCTGCGAGATAATCGAGGAGTGACCAGAAAAACATTCGGAAACTGGGATTTGAGGTTGACGCATGTTTTACATTTTTGAGAAAGCGTTTTACACCAGCGTCGACGATAAAGCTTAAGCAACAGCGCGAATCCAATCCTGATTGAGCTTTGAGACTGCCTCGTGTGTTTACCGGCCAAAATCATAAAAACTGAAATAAAGATTAATTTCGCCAATTATTCGCGTGGCAGCAGAGATACATAGTCCGCCACTTTGACAAAAAACGCAAATTACTGGAGCAGCAGGCCGATATTCGTACCACTATTTCGCAATACACCCGGCCAGATATTTATTGCACGTGGACAATGAAAACATGTCGTGCAATTAATTACGTTACCAACAAATCCGAAAGTAGGCCTAGCATGGTTGGACAATGTAATCAAACAAATACAGCATGAAATTATTCAGAGACGTCGATTTGACCGTGAACGAGCATGTTGCATAAATGTAAGGCCCAGCAAAAAAAACTGACATTAAAAAGTACCATTTTGCTATTAATGGCAAAAAGTACCATCCTGGTTTGCACTTTCATGGCAGAAAGTACAGTATATTGTACTATCTTATGAAACACTACTGCAAAAAATGACACTGTGCTATTAGAGTGCAATTACATCGCAATCATAAAATCACATGAATTCCACTTCCGCTGAATATGCACAAAATAGAGTTAAAACATTGAAAACATTCGATATGATCAGCATATGAATGATGGGTAACATGTTATTTCACAAGATCAAAAACTTATGTTGCAGTTACAATCATATTTAGAAGCCGAAAATTGGTCTAATTTTTTTACTTTATATATAGACATGGATATTGAACTCTTAAGCAGATGCACACTTAAAACAATCATGCAAATAAACAATTTTAAGCTGACTTATTAGTAGCTAGCAAGGAGTTAGTTTGCTTCAACGGTTCTATCCCCAGTGTTGTTTTAAACATTAGCATAAAAATTACACATGATATTCATACGATGTCATGATTGCATTGCAATTTAACAGCAGAAGGTGATATTTTCAGCCATTCAGCAGTAAAGTGTTTTTAAGACGATACTTTCTGCCATCAAAGCAATTCCAGGATGTTACTTTTTAGTCATTAATGCCAAAAAAGGCACTTTATATGAATTTATTTTCTGCTGAGGGCATGTTTCAGTGTCATGCAGGTGTATAAAGGTATTCGAGCGGACTTCGATCAACACAATCATGTAACTCAGAAAATGCACAATACATTTTTGGCAGTTGCTATCATTGCCTATGATGAATGGCATGCCCCAGGTACTGTATCACAAGCAGTTATCTTCGCTTTTCCCAAATTTGAAATGAATTAATCCTGCATCAATGATGTCAGCGCAGCAATTGGAGGCAGGCGGGTTCTCCTGAAAAATGCGTGACTCATGATGGTACACCTTGAAACGAGCAGTCAAGCATTCCGGAGATACCGTACAAGCTGACTGTATAAATATAGCCAAGAAATTTGCAAACTTTTTTGAAAAACAAAAAAAATAGGAAAAGTTACTTTTGAAAATTTAAAATCCTCTTCCTCCGTTGACAGCGTGTTATTACCGGTATGTTATCGCTTAGTTAATGGCGGTGATGCAGGTGAGGCCGGAAGGAAACAAAAACAGGTGCTCCTGGAGCATGGCAAGGCAACCGCCCAGATGTTGCCAAAACACCTTGGGACATTCAGCGAGCACGAAACTTCAAAAACTGCTTCAGATGCTTCCCAATTTGGACGTCTGGCAACTTCCAAGGGCGAGTTTCGCTGTTGGATCGTGGGAATTTCGAGATTGCCCTTGACTTTGAGGCTAGGCCAAGCCTTCTGGACTTCAGGAATTTGGAAGTGTGCAAGAAGCAGTAGGGAATGCAGGTGTGATCGTAAATCCAACGCCATAAGACACTCGTCATTCATCAAGTGTGAATTATCCATTGCCCAACAAAAAACTAATTTCTGTGATCTTTCAAATTGAGACTCCATGGGAGTGATTGTCTGATAAAAACCGACCAATTTCTCCAACTTTCTTACACATTTTTCGCTTCCAATCTACAGTGTGTAGGTCTTCCGTATCACACATGTACACTATACATGCCTTTGATCAGCTGTTGGAGTAGGCAGGTCGAAGGAGTTCATTCACAAGGAAAATTTCAGACGTTGCACATTTTTTGTAATGAATCACCCAAATGAGCATTCCACTGCCCTTGAATCACGCATGCCTCTTACAGGGTGTCCACTAGTTTTGGTATTGTGCATTCCATACCTTTACAATGACATTCCCACATCACTTTCAATGCCTATTAATGATAACACCAAATCGTAATTTTCAGACACCTACCTCTCCGTGTTAACCTTCTTTACAATATTAAACCCTTGTTTCCTGGCCATTTGAGGAAATTTCGTATCAAGTTCAAAAACTGCAGACTTTAGTCACACAAAAATACGTTAAAGAAAAAAGCCACGCCATTGGTGAGATTTAACCCAAATTTATATTTAAAATAATGCTGAGTATGCATTTCGTTGACAACAACATCCCTCACAATTTGATGGCATAGACACACATGTAGTTGAACTTCACGCATCACCTGTGTGCTTCAACTTTTAACAGACTTTGTGCAGTATGGTATTCCGATGATATTCATACAAAGTACCATTTATCAAATATTCTGCCATTGCATGAAGTTTCAATTCCAAATGGCAACTTTGCACGATCATCGACGTGTACTAAGAGTGGATGGGATAAAAAAAACAGGAAATTAAGATGAAAGTTTTGAAAATCTGTACATCAAATGATTAGGAATATACGTTTATACTAACATGTTCAGGGCCTCAATAAATAGAAAGCAAAAATGCCATGATCCTTCCTTACTTTTCCATGACTTCCATGACAGGTAGACACCCTGTTGAGGAAAACATGACTGTGGAACATGGATCAAGGCATATCCCAGGAAACCCAACGAACCCCTGCACGTCTTAACAGGTTTCCAGAATGTCAGCAGACGAACGAGAATCCAGAAGCCGATTACCTAGTCTGAACGGCAGACACGAAGTTGACCGAGCCTCAGTATCCGCCTTCCCTCCCCTTGACCAGTCAACCAGCGCCCCTTGACCAAGCTTACGTTGTCTAGGATGCAAATTCCCGCTGTGCAGGTACATGTAGTTAGCGAAAAGGTGCATTGGCCTGCATCCACACACTGGAATTTACGACCAAGTCAACTATGTGAGCGTAATATCACCTGTCGCGTGCTCCTGTCATCAATCGCAATATTGACCTAAGCTGAGCAATTCCTGTTGCATTTAATTGCTCGGTGAATTTACATGAAGCTCGACCCAGCATCGCAGCAATTAAAGCGCCCTGTGCGTTCTGTAGTGAGGCTGACCAATTTGGCCAACTCGAGCATGATCCACTTAAAACACGTAAAACCAGCGATTGGCGCGGTCTGCTCGGCATCGTTTAGCGAACAATCACATCGGCGAATCCAACAAACACCCTTTCTAATCAACGCTTAGTTTCGTTAAATGCCTATAACATTGCTCAATTAATTTGCAGCAGCCTACATGTCTCAACAAAAGGTTGAATTATTTCTTCGCATTGCGCATGTAAATAGGCGCCCAGACTGACCGAATCTAGTTCAATTCTCACCTTAAATCAAAATCGTTTCTTAACAGGCCTGAAATCGCCTTCCAATCATTAACGTACAAGGTGTCCTTCCAAATTACCTAAATTTTTCTTCTAGTGAAAGTTCTTTCGTTCCATCAATTTTTGTCAAATAGCCTACATTATCGTGTATCGGTGTTCATGTCATTTTCTTTATGATGTGAAAATGGTACATTGGTTGTCCCAGAGCCTATACGAAAATTAGACGAATTGTTAACTTTCATATAGCACTAGTCTAATGCACATTTAAAGTGTTCATTTTTACATAAATATCCTACGCTGCAACTTGCGTTAGTTTGGCTGATGCTGGGCATTATCTAAAAAAGGGGGCTGAATACAGACAGTCAGAATGCAGATCGAATCTCGTCCAAGTCTGGAGAACTTTTATACAACAAATTCAGTTTCTTTGGAGGGAATCAGCTGCAAAAGCTGAATATAGCACTCACACATTTAACTCCGGAGCAAAACTCCGTTTAAATCTAACAGGCAGATTGATGGAAGCTGGCGGTAGGGACAAATTGAGACAGAAAAACAGCCTTAATTAAACGTCCTTTGAAAACCGAGAAAGGTCGCTCGTAAATCCCAATAATGAGTGCTGAGCACCCTTAAGAACGTGTAATAATAACAATAATAATTGTAATAATAATAACGCGGCGGTCGCAGACTCTTCTGATACACAGGGTAGGCTCAGCACTATTAAAAATATTAAATTAGGCCAAGGTTCTAAACGGGTTTCAGCCAAATAACGAATTAACGAGGCACGCAACTGAGTGACGTTTATTTTCTGGCTGCGGTTTTACCTCCAATGAACGGTCAAACGACGAAATGAAGTAAAAAAAAAATGTAACCTTAATTACGTTTATCGTCAAGTTTACGACAGAAACGTCACATGGCAGACGAAAAGCCATGCCTGTAACTGAAAACGTTTCCCCACAGGGCCAAGATTCAAAGCTCCCAAAACGAATTTTGAAAAACGAATAAAAACAACAAAACATGCGAAATTACGTCAAAGACCGGAAATGCATTGGAAAGCCATAGATTTATTAAATTTTTTGACTTCACAAAGTCATGGAATAAGCAGTTTCTTTTTACAGGACTAAGTCATAAAGATGATCGAGCGAAGGCTGAAGGACCAATTAATCTTACAATATCAACATGATTTATTAAATTTTATAAAACAACATCAATACCAGTGTAGACTGTATAGTCATACAGCAAGTGGTAAGATCGTTTCGACTGGCCCTGTATTTTACGAACCTCCAATGCTCGGATTGAGTCACCAAATTGTATGAATGAAAAGTTTTATTACGAGGTTGTCAGTCCATGCGGATGATTATCAGCTGGTTTGAACTGTTTTCAACCTCTGGAGTCGTATGGTCACCAATAGTTTACGAAACCATGGAATAAATTAGTTTTTACTCTACCTTGCCTCCTGTCATTTGCATGTGAGGCAAAATTAAATTGGCCACACCGCAATGACTGCGAGGAAGTTGGGAAACATTGTATCAGCTGATACCCACGTGTATTTCGTTAATGTTTAAACTACCGGAAGTGAGGCCGATCAGAAGAAGAGGAAAGTAGCAAATAAAAGGGTTGCATGCACTACAAAATTCGCGTTTTGGAATAGAATTTCCGTGATGAAATGGGGAAAAACGCCCAATTGTTAAGGCTGTTTTGCACACTAACGCGCCTTATCTATTTCCAGCTTTACACTGGATTAAAAGCGAGTCATGCGGTAAGGTATTAACTAGTGGCTCAATTGAAATCAACATTTTAATCATGACACGATTCTACATCAGCCCATTTAGTGCTCACTATCACCGATTGCAGCAAAATTTGCATCCCATACAGGTTTACGTTTTAGTTCTGTCTCTCATAACTTATAATTGCATAATTTTCGTTGAAATTTCTCGGCTTGAAGGTTTTCTCAGAGCATAGTGATATTGGTGTATCAACAGTACCTAACATTAAATACCGGAATTCAACCAATTTATTTACCTATTTGCATATTCCCCTCGTACCGTTCGCAAAAATACTTCAATTTAAAAAGAATTTAAGTGCCAAAAAAATGCATAAAGAAGTCATTCTTCCAACGTGATCTAGGAACCATCTACCAAGCCTAGCAATATTCAACAGTACACCTCAATAATATCGTTACTTCGATGCACAACTTATCATATAAACGTTTCTACCGTATAAGGCCTTATCGCAATTGGCAACATTTACCTCACAAACTTACGTTGGGCATACACACCACGTTTACATCAGACTTTCAGCTACTTTTATCTATGTATGGCTTGCATATAAACTTGTTTTACCAATTGACGCGAGCAAACATTCAAGTCGCACATATCAAGGTAGGTAAAACAGGTTTACATGCAAGACATACTTAGATAAACGCAACTGAAAGTCTGCATGGAAACGCAGTGATGGATCCTGCTTCAACTCCAATTTGAACTTCAAATTTACTTTTCAAGTAAAGCAAAGCAGTGTTTGTGTGTTACACTGGCTACAGGTTATGTCTTTGTTATGAAAACTGGAGTAGCTTTCAAACTTTGTGACACCTAAGTACGAAGGGGTAGAATGCTGTGAAACTGAAGATAAGAACGACATGAAAGCTGAACGTAACCAAGTTCACGCTGCAGCAAATTTTGAATGAAGTTTCATTCAAATTTCAGATGCAAAAAATGCTGGGAAGGTTTCCTATGCAGCAGCTGCCCAAGATCGTTTTTCTGGTGGGCTGGTAGGCGAGGCTACGCTCAACGAACGGACGGACAGGTGGTGGAATTCCATTTTTAAATCCTCGCCTTTTAATTCCGCATGCTTTGCTCACCATGCCGACGCCTTTTTCTAGTTTCTAACGGTCGAAAACGTTGTTTTTCAACGTTCTTGAGCAGACATAAGTACAGATTTCAAGTGAGCATTGCTACCCAATGCCATTATGCCACAGGTCATAGGTGACTTTACTAATGCCAATGCTCTCACCTTGCAAACGGTCTTTCGTCCACATCGAAGTCATCGGCAATAGGTCCCTTGCTGACGATTTTGGTCAGGCGGTCGGACACCAGGTTGATGAAGCCGCGGTTGTTGTTCAGACACGATTTGTTGTCCATTTTCGCTGTAGATCCCACCAAAGTAATTCAAACTATGCAATGTCGAGCACCAAATATCCTGGCCGAGAACACAAGCACAACATTCGAATCGTAACGGACGCTTGGATTGAAACGTTACGCTCTGGCTTATCCTCTTCGCGGAGGTCCGCTGATAAGTTCACGATAAACGGCTCACAATCTGATCAGATCAACGTTATCAACACGAAAAGTTCAAACAACGACCTCACTCGCAACGATAACGTGCTCCAACAGCACCCTTTCGCCTATACTGCTCGTTCGCTCACAATCACCAATGCTAACCCAGAGAATTCAAAGCTGATTGGCTCACCTGAAGTGACGTCACAGCGTCAACATTGTTTCGTATGATGAGGCTGGCGAGTGCCATCTAGCCGCCATAGAAGACAACACAGCTTCAATGTGAGAAATTGGATTTCACTCATTTGGCAGGATGGCACTCTGCGGTTCATTGGCTGGTTTGTGCGCCGATCTTCATTAGGGCGGTAATAATAGTTATTCTGAAATTACATTTCTACATGCGGTGGCGAATTGGCAAAATGTAGCCTGTATTCCATGGTAGCTGAGCATTACGGTAAGACCGTTTTTTTATAGACAAACAAACACATCTCTTGTGAATCAGTCATGTGGCTCGAAACATTCAAAGATTCCGTGAATTCGACCTCTGGGAAAATTTCCTCGCCGCACCTTTATAATTTTCAATTTTTATTGCAATGTGCTAGCTAGCTAGCTTGCAATTTTGTTACAATTTTCAGATTGAACAGGAGGATGGAGGAAACAATATTTGTAGGCTACTTTCAAGTACGAGCGTAGAACTTCTACCATGCATAATGTATTTGGTCATTGTTAACCTTTTCCCCAATTTTGGGTTGCCCTTCTTTATTTTAATACCCCGAATAATACCACAAAATAGTGACCCCGCTTGTGATAAATTCATGTTTTAATTCATTTTGGGGAGAAAATCAGAAAAAAACACGAAATTTAATTTACTACAAATCCACTCGTTAGCATACACCGGGGCAACACCATAGACGCCCAATATGGCTCTACTAACATTTTCTTACGGAGTCTGTTAGGGACCACTGCAGAAGGATAGGAAGGATAGGTTAGTCAGGTTTGGTCAAAGGGGGGGTCCAGGGGGCACTAGCCCCCTGGGCGCCATGCCTTGGCATGGTGGGGGGTCGAGGAGGTGGGCGCTTGCGACACCTCCTCGTAGGGGGTGTAGGGGACGAAGCCCGCGGTTAGGCAAGTCCTGGTCCCTAACAGGCTCCGTCATGGGAATCCTACCCCGCCGCCATATTGGTAGTCTGCGAGCTGCTATACAGTATGGAAGCA
>JAQFYZ010000847.1:0-31951 GCA_034695085.1 Cylindroiulus punctatus
AATCGCAAACAGGAAATGGCATCCTATTGGTTGAACGGACGCCATTTTTGTCTTCTCTCGTTGATTTGACTATAGCCATTTTTGCAACGCCTACAATAATCCTGACGCTTGTCAATACCTCTGTTTAGGGCTACATCACAAAAACTTTCCTTGGTACCTTAGTTTATGCTTTTCAGCAAAATTGTTCCTTGAATTCTTCACATTCTATGTGCTTGCTGAATGTTTCCGCCCTAATTGCTAACACATTTCAAAGGCTCCAATGTTTTATTGAAGACCTGAATTTTAAAAGGATCTTAAGTGCCCAAAAAAACCAAGCAGTACAATATTCAAAAGTGCTGAAATAGCTCAAAGTGTCCAAATTGTCTTCCATGCTCAAAGCACATGGCACACGTGTTGAAACACATTTTTTTAATTGTCTCACAAATATAAGTTTGGCAAATAGTTCATATTGAAATTCAAGTCTTCAGTTATTGGTTCCATGAAGTAATCTCCTCCATGTGATGCCTCCTAAAGACTAGCCATTCATCACGTTCTTCTTTCAATTTCAGAATTCCTGTAGTTTCCCCCAAGAGATTCCAGATGATCGAACTTTGGTTGGTTACGCGCAGCTCACGCTGCTGGACTAATGAAAACAATATCGCGAGAGGATGACGTCCAGCTTGCAACTGTCACTCGACCCCCACAGAATGTAGCCGATAGTTCTACTCTTATTTAATCGAACGATGTTGTAGCCATTATTTACCACGTTTATGATGCGTTTTAAGTATTACTTGGTCACAATGCTGGTTGATGCGTGCTGCTTGCCCTCTGTAGTGCAACCAGGCGGCACTGGCCTCCTTCGTTGCCATAATGCATCTGTAATGTATGAACGGATGCCCCGTAAAATTCCTTCTTGTGCCTGAAAAGCTTAAAATTGCAAAACATTGGCAATGCCTTTCTGCAAGAGCCGCTCGATATTTGACAGCCTCTCGCCTGCTTTAAAAATATTTATTGTACCTATTGTTCGCACAACGGCAGCCGATTAGGCCAGGAACAAAGAGCCGGGAGCATAATCACTCGAAAGGACATAATCTGGCGGCGAATTTTGGCTTTGAATTCTGTGCAGCTACGCGACGAACACTGTAAATAACTGGATGTTTCGGGAAGCGGATCTCTAGCTGGTATTAGTGATCGCTCAACGAATGGCACTGTAGGCTGTCAGTGAATGTTTGTGTCGGGCATTTTGGTGATTCGAGTTTCGTAATACATAATTATGAATGTTGTCAGTCTTGTCGCAAATTTGAGAACCTTGAAGAAAATATTCTTTAAGGACATTACAGCTGTGCAATTCAATGTTTAGGATTGCTATTATTTAAAAACTGGTTTATTTTCACCTATTGCTCACAAGCGCCTTACATGTACCAAACATGTATAGACAGCGTTTCAAATCTCTCGGATTCGTATTCATAATATCGCTGTTGCATTCTTTTATTTATGAAAACTCAGAAAATTTCTCTGAAACGCCTCTGGAAATTGGCAAAACATTCAGTTGCACCATAATTTAATTTAATCAGCTTGATCATCTGGTTCGAATTGGCGATATTCCGTCCTTTTCGAGTTTTATTTGAAATTCGAATGTGAGACAATGTGTCGGACATAAGTTCAACAAAGTTTGGTGTACTGGACCTTCATATAAGTGGCAAGTTTCGTAATGCATTTCTGAACAACGATAGTGCTATACTTTATTTATTATGCGAAACTGTACCTTGTTTTATCAGCGCTCCAATAATTTTATTTCTTCTGTGTTATGCCGGCCTTCCCACCAGGCAGTATTGCCGCTGGACTGTCAGGGCCTAAAAATGCTGTAAAATTGGACACTGAACTGGCATTATCAAAATAAGTTTCAAAATTGGTCAACATTATGTTGATGTTTGGTTTATTCGCGAACTTAGAAAATGAAAAATAAAAGCACATTTTGAATACGATGCTTTGTTATTTTTTTCTGCAAACTTGTTCACTGCTGATGTTTATTTTACTATTGCTTTTGACGCGTTTTTTTTTGAAAAAGCATTGGTGATGTTAAATTTCAAATTTAGCGTAGTTTATATACAAAAGTTTGTCGAATTTGACGATCAGAACTGCGAGCCAAGTATCATTGAAATATGGATGAAAGCTAACGCCTTCCATTCATCTGAGATTTTTTTTCACAAGTTTTAATAGTTGTTGCATTTTACTAATGTTTTTTTTATTTTTGCTTAAGTTTGTTATATGTCAAGTGGCTGTGCAACATATCACTTCCATGTGGTGTTTTTTAAATTTTTTACAACCCCCTCTCACCAGGAGGCGCTGATGTCGCGCGGGAAAACTTCCCGCCTTTGCGAAAGGGAATTTCATTGTTGCTCTGGTGGTCTGTAATGCGGTTGGGCATTTAAACTGCTCCGTCAAGTGAACCCTAGATTTGTGGGTCGGAAACCCTAATCCGCAAATAATCCTCCCCCAAAGTCTCAATTGGAATACCGTAAGTTCAAATATTTGTAACGTTTGACATAAGTTTTTGCTTTTGTTTGTCGAACTTTGGTGATTGAGGCCGTTCCATTTTCTAGAATTGCTCCGTTATTCGCCATTTTTGGATTCCTGTCTCGAATAGAATATGCCGCTGTGCGAGTATGAAAAACTACGGGAGCAGAATGTCAGGGAACGTATGGAATTGGTGAGCTTACGGACAAAGTTTTTGACAGTATCGGAATGTGACGCTAGCACGCCCCATGGAATCATGGCGACCGATGGCGTCACTCTTTGTTAGGCCCTAACCCATTTATACAACTTTTCATTTCAGTTTTCGAACTTGTTCTCTGAAATTAAGGACGCCAATGAGAAGTTACGACGATCTGCCAAAGTATGACTCTTTAATTCCTTATTAACTAAAAAGCTAATTTTGACACCTGTTGATTCCCAAGTTTTCGGAAGGGGGCGTTCAAATATTGTCATCAGTTTCTCTAGCGATTTTTGTACTCCCCCACCCCAAATCTCTGAATTTCCAACCCCCCGCCCCCTCTTTCTCAACATTTCTAGACACCCCCTTTGCCATTATAATATCATATCATTGACAAAAAGAAATATAATGAAGCGACTGATGTATCAAGGCGAATTTTTTGTGTAACTGGTTCAAAAGTAATAGATTTTGACCCAATAGTCAATGATGACAATTAATTTATTTTGGTCAACAACTCATCCCCGAGATGATATTATATTTGAACGCCTCCAAAGTAACTTGTTCAATATACATGTACGAGAATTTTTTGTCTGTGCAGTGTTCTAGAAATTTGAAATCTTATCATTGTCATATCATATACAGTATATATATATCAAATCATTATCAAATGTAGTAAATATGAAAATAATTTCAAATAACATGTAGTTGAGAGGTCTTAATTTTGTAGATGTGACAGAATTTAACAGTAACGGCAATCGTATTTGTAGTTTATCTCTAGTCCACCGAGCAAGCGCTGTCGCACCAAGGCGAGCGGGGATAGGAGTTTTCGTCCTAAATTGAAGATTCAGGCAAGGACGAGCCCGCCCCGCACCAGGTCATCCTCCAGAATGGGCTCAGTGACTTCGTCTGCTCCCTCTTCTCCTCGTAGCAGCCCTCTTAAGGTCCGCTTTCCATTTTCAAGAAGGAACCGGAATCGTAATGATGATGATGAAGATGAGGCTTTCATAGATGACGACGATGATAATGTAGAAAATACAAGTGCTGCACCCATGTTAGACTGGTGTCATGGCAATCAATTGAGCCCTTCAATTTTTTTTTACAGATTGGAAATTCTGGGAGGAAACGCAATGCTCCAAGGTGCATTGTTCATAGACATTCACAGACGGAGAGAAAAGTTTTAATGCCAGAAGATATTACTGAAGATGATCTCGCGGCTGTCGTTCAGAGAAACACCCATAAAATATATAGTCAAGCGAATGTAATTGTTGCAATTTGACTTTTATAAAAGTTGTGTGTTTAGCAGTTCATAGTAGCTAACTTAATTTTCAATTGCTTAGGGTACCACATGTCATCAGTGTCGTCAGAAAACTATTGACATGAAGTCGGTATGTCGATCAAAAACCTGTGTTGGGGTTAGAGGACAGGTGAGTCTCGAATGCTTACTCAGAAATAACATAACATATTTCAACTGTCAACTATTTTGGATTAAATCATAAAGTGCAATATACATATGATCAGCCATGGCAGTTTATTGGTTTTTATTGGTTTAGAAATGTATTTTCCTAAAATGGATTCTTGTCGAAAACTATTCAGAAATCGATGATTATTATAAAAAACATAAGACAGTATATTTTTGAAACCCTTTCTATGATCTCCGACTGAAAGCGTTTCTGTTCAGATGCTACATATTCTTTTAAATACATTACTAGTTCTGTGGCATATGCCTACGTAATCGATATGGTGAGGATGTTAAGGATGCTCTTCTTGATCCAGTAAGTGCTAGTTAATTTCCAATCGTTGGATGAATTGTACATCTTTATGATTTTAACATGTCGTTTATTTTAGAATTGGGAATGTCCTCCATGCCGTGGTATATGCAACTGCAGTATTTGCCGCAATCATCGTGGCATCGGCTGCACTGGAATACTCATTCATTATGCTAAACAGGAAGGATTCGGTAACGTTAAAGATTATCTTATCAGGTAATTGCGTTTATTTGTTCAAGATTCATGCGATGTAGATTATATTTACAACATGTATAATGTGATACATTTGCTCCTAGTGTCAAGGAAGCATAAGATGTCGTCTTCACTTTCCTGCAGACTTAGTTCTTTAAGTGCCAACAAGCCCCATTACATCATTTTCGGCTTACTTTGAAACTAGTTTCACAATTTTCAACTGCTTTTAAAATTTTGATTACATCTATTGTCCATGCATAATTGTCAGCAACTTGCGCAGCCACCTTTCATTCCTAAAGTGCAATCTGACAAGGTGTCTGATCATATGTCACCAGTAATTGCGTGATCTTTATTTGCCTTCATTTCAATGTTCTCCACGTGTCACCCATTACTTTCATTATGGACGCCATGTCAACTGCTTTTTTACAGTATTTTGCATGAATATCCAATCTGAATTCTATGACTATACTATATCACAATCATTATATTTGCATGTGTTGTTTGATCCATGTTTGGATCCAAAGATTTAAATAAATTGTTTTTATTGAATGGTGTTGTAGTTATTGGAACTAGTGTGAGCGAACTTTGAAGCTATTGCTTGAATACATTTAAATTTTCATTAAACGTCAAAATTGTTTGGAGGCATGTTTGTAAAATTCAAAGAATAAAGTGTAAGCAAAAATAGTGCATAGTTTGCAAAACTTATAAATATTTACAATAAGTGTTCTACTATCGTTTCTACTGTATGTATTTCAATAATAAGATACAGATTTCTTCTGTTTTCTGAAATTTTAAGGATTCAGTTGAGCGGCTCATTTACTTGATGTGGGTATGACATTTCAGATTTACAGATTTCCTAAATGAGATTTATACATTATGTGTCATGCATGCAATTATGGTGTAGTACATCTGTACATAATGAGTACGCTTCATATTTGCATTTTTTGCATGTAATTTCGATTTCAGTAGTAGTTATGCACTTTGTGAGTTTAATGCTTGTCCATT
The DNA here is from genome assembly GCA_034695085.1 of Cylindroiulus punctatus. Lineage (NCBI taxonomy): Eukaryota > Metazoa > Arthropoda > Diplopoda > Julida > Julidae > Cylindroiulus > Cylindroiulus punctatus. The sequence continues at coordinate 5,656 of JAQFYZ010000847.1, forward strand.
GGGGGTTTAAAGCCAAAAAAAAATGTTAAATGTATGTCTGCAGGCTATGGCTATGATTGAATTAATGGATTCCTGTTTGAATAATGGCATCAGCATCATTATCCTGTTTAATTGCCATCTGTTAATGGAAATTGTTGAAATGGTGATATTTACTGAAGTTCATTAATTCTGCCAGTTAGGATCCATGCTGTGCACCTCAATTCAATTGCTTTGATACTGCGATACGAGCAGACGTGAAGGTTTATTGACTGGTTGTGCTGGCATTGCTTGATTTTTGTTTGTAAATCGTCCTTCGAGGTGAAAAGACCAGTTTTCACAGCTCATTCTAACCTGCACTGTTATTGCCATGGACATGGTAAGAATAGCTGGAATTTGTAAAGTTGGGTTTCTACTAACTGGATTTGCACTATAAGTAATCTCATAATTTTTCAGATGAAGTTTGCTAGTTGGAAATTGTTGGCAGTATTGCTATATTTTTTGACTTGCAAGCCGTTTGCAGATGCCTACATTTCAACGAGGTCGATCCGAGAAAGTTCGTGCGAGACATTGCCATCCACAATCCACATCAGCAAAGGTTAGTTTTTCAAACATTGTTAAATACCATTGAATGTGAATTTAAATGTTGTCCAATAAATGTTTAGATTAAATAAATTTAGATTAAACTGTATGTGTGAATTTAAATGATGTTTTTTAGAGATTTTCTATTGCATTATACAGTATATGTACTGCATCTGCATGCAGCTAAGTAATTTTAAAATAATTTGTATTTTGTAAGCGAGACTTCAAAAATCCGATATAACTAAGGAACTACCATTTTCGTAAAGTTCATTATGTGCATTTATTGTATTCAATGCATTTTAGCACGGGGGAAATGTCCTCATGTCAAATCTTTTCCCAAAAATCAACTGCATTATGTTTGATCGTCTTGTCCATGCAAATTTAGAAATCAATAATGAGAATGGCCAGCTTTCCCGGACGTGTGAAGGTGATGTTCCGGTGAACAAGTGTGAAGGAACATGTGCATCTCAACTGCAGCCCAGTGTTATTAAATCGTCTGGGTTTCTCAAGGTAGGATAATAAACATTTTCTTCTAGAAAATTTCATGTTTTTGTGGAATTGTGATGACTTTCGCATGTAGGATTGCCAATGCTGCCGAGAAAGTCACCTTCGAGAGCGAGAAGTTCTTCTCCAAAAATGTTATGATCCAGATGGTCAACTCTTGACTGGAGAGCTCGGCCAGCTGGCCGTGCGCCTGAATGAACCGGCCATGTGCAAGTGCTTCAAATGTGGCAATGAATGATATCTCATTACCTATAACATATCCTTTTTGATGTTGGAGTATAACCAGTTGCATAGTATTGACGTATTTAATGTGTATTAATAATTTTAAATACTTGTGAGCTCTTTGTTAAATAGAAAGATTTCTAAAAAATTATTAACTATAATAGTGGAAAGAAATGCAAATAAAATTGAATCGTATTCAATTTCAATTCAATTTTTCTTATTTTTGCTTTTTCACTTCTCCATCATCCAAATGTACAAGTAAGTTTATGTATTGGATAAATAAATTCTCCTCTGGTTTCACACTTCCAAATCGTACATTGAAATTTCATGCAAAATGTGCATTTACCATGTCAAAAATTCATGGAGCGTAACCTCTTAATTACCCTGCGCATACCACCTGGGGTTAACTCCATTAGGAATCACTCGACGCGTTCCTGGGGGTCCCCACTGCTGCCCTTTGGATAGTTAATCAAAGCACTCGATAATGGGCTGAGTAATGTCGTTGAAAAAATGACTGACCAATGAAGTCTCTCCTCACAAATGAACATAATTCGATTGCACGCCACAAGTTGCATTATCTGCACAATTCAATTAAGTCTGGCTGTGTCCGAACGTTTACCACGAACCTGCAATTAAATCGGTGACAGCATTGAAGGTAAATACTTAATTCAATTAATCGAATTTCAACATTGTTTGGTTTGTTTGTTACTTGTTGTAAGGAACTATTATTCTGAAGTGCCATTGCAGACAATGAGCATTGCAGTGTCAAGATCTATTGTGAACTTGTGATGCTTTTTGAAAATTGATCGAAAAACCTTTTGCATTTTGTGGAAGTTGTGCAAAACCCCATAAATTGTCTCAAAATTGCTCAAAAAGCAGAAAGTTTTTTTATATACTCAAAGGCCTTTTTTAAATCCATCCTCCGAATCGCGCCAGAATGGGGGCCACATTTTTGCGTACGTCTAAAAATTAATGTCTTAGCAGTTTCGAGGATGCAAATTGTTTACAGCATTTTATATCGACTTTTTAGATAAAATGGTCTGCTGCTTCGCGTGCCTTGTGGTGATGGCCTTGACCATAGCATTTGGGGCTGAGAACTCGAAGGGAGACGAATGCCACATATCGCCAGTTATTCACATCCTGCAATATCCCGGATGCATTCCAAAGACCATACCATCGTTCGCTTGCCAGGGAAAATGCACTTCTTATGTTCAAGTAAGTTTATTTTCCGTTTCTAAGTACATCTAAAGCATTTTAGTGCATGTCACTGGGATCCAAAAATACATGGATCATGACATGTTTAAATTGGTTCAATTTGCAGATTTTTAATATATAAACCATCGATAATGATACACTGTATTATTAACAATCTAGTCATACAATTTCGTAAATCTAGTCGTCAATTTTTCCTCATACCCCACATGACTGCATTTTACCCCCTGTCATTGGCCGCCAGTGTGCACACCCAAGTTTGCAGTGATGGCCGTATTAGTTAAAATTTGATGCTTTTGGGCTTAATTTCATAAAAAATGAGAAGTATGATGGATAGCTATGAGGAGTTGATGTTTTCAAAGTTTCCTAAATAAGTATTATGCCGTGTCCATGACTTGAAAACGTCAACTCTTCATGTTTATCCCTCAGATTCATGAACTTCAAGGGCACACTACTCATTTTTAATGAAATCAGGCCCTGATCATTGTTTCAAATTTTAATTCCCCTATAGTATCTATGGACAATAAACAATCAAGGTATAATTTTAATTAATTAAATTTCGATTTGCTTTTTGCAACGCTATTGTGCCAGAATTTTTGCAAAACCGAAGTTACACGATTGTGTGGAGTAAAAATTAATTGTTCTATTTGTCTAAATCTTCAGTGTAAGTTGTCGTTGCTGGTATGCTTTCAACTTAGCTTTACTGACCAAGTTTACATAACAGACTTTAACATACGTTAAGCCTGTTGCTCTATTGGGCGCCTGTTATAGCTTGCCTGTAAATCAAGTCATTTTTCGGTTGTGTTTTGATCTGCAGTAATTAAAATTCAGAAAATGCCAGGAGTGCATCAAAGATGGTGCTGATTATTATTTGCAACTTTGTCACTGCCTTCATAGCACTATTGTCTTTCAGGTGTCCAGCTACAAGCTGTGGCAGACAGAGCGCTCTTGCATGTGCTGCCAGGAGATGGGGGTGAGGGAGGCCAATGTCAACCTCTACTGTCCTAAAGCTCAACCTGGGGAGCCAAAATTGAGGAAAATTGTCACCAGGGCACCAGTGGATTGCATGTGTCGCCCCTGCACTGCACTAGATGACCACTTGAGCGAAAGTGGCAGCATAATACGAGAACCAACATACGAAGACATTGCCTCCAAGTATTAATATTTGAAAATCCATGTTGTGCAGCGATGCTTTGGACACCAGATTTAGTTCAATGTTCCAACGCCATGTTGACTTTTGCTCTTAAATTGCCATGTCCCTTTCAAATTATTTCCTTAATTACCATCAGGTTTTATGTAAAAATATATATTGTCATGTCACACAAATTCTGTCTAACAAATTTGATACCAAAGAATATTTAAAAGAACTAGAAGAAAGGTATATGAGAAAAATCACCACTTTCAGAGCAGCTCCTTCTGTCGTCCATTGACAATACATGTTTTCATTTTTTTAAATTCAAATTTCTCTACTCTAGGTACCAGTAAATATATACATGTATGATGTGCAATGGTTTTAATGGAGTGATTATGTGTAATAAATATTTGAATTTATTACCAATTCCTCAAGAATGGTTGTACTCGACATTATCTAAATGGCACATAGTTTTTGATTTTATTAATAACAGTATCGTTAGTAATTGATTGTTTAGGCCTCTTTAGATACTAGCCTTATTATTGCTATGCAGATTAGAACTTCAAGCATACGTAGTAATTGGCAAGAGGATGTTCAAATATCATGTCATCAGTCATCACTTCTTCTGGATTTTCATACCCCTAATGATGGCATCACACTAAAAAAATATTCGAATTGAGTAACCATTTATTAAACTTAGATCGGAAATGATGAAGTTTGATCATAAAAGTAATACAATCAAAGCGAATGATATCAACATGTCATATGCGAAATTTTTGTTTGCAAAACTTGATCAGAAATGCTTGATTTGAACCCAATGTTTATGATGACATCATCATTTGACCACCCCCAACTTCTGTCACCATTTGATTTCATCAACATTGAACGCCCCAAACTGAAAACAGCGAATTTAAATCGAGTGAGTGGGTCTACAATAAACATTATTATACAATGTTGTAGGTGTTATATTGTACTGTATTTGGAATTGTTTGTGCAAACACCACCAGGTGCAATGCGCCTTGTTCGTTGCACTAGTGACGTCATAATTCCACCTGTCGATTTGAATTTACTTCCTGTGTCACTCCGCGTGCGTTTGTTGTCGGTCGAGCACGCTACAGTTTTTGATCTCATAGGGAAGTTCGCTTTGTTTTCCAGTTTTAGTATTTACATTTACGCCAGTTTAGACCAGTGATTCAAACATTTATGTCCGTGAAATCTGGGCGTCGAGTCAAATCATCATGAATGCAAGTTGGAAAAAAGCGAGGTCGAAGGTGATGCAGCGGCGTTGGGGTGCTGTCGAATTGCTCGGAATGAACAGCTATGTTTGGTAAGTAAATAAATTTCATTGTCCAGTAAGCTATGGTCGCAAAATATGGTTTTGAAACGATGATCGAGTCTACTGTATATACTACGAAAAATGGCGGCTACGCCTGTCAATCGCAAATTTGAATATGGTATTTTTGCGAATTACGTAACTTCCTGTGAAATTAATACAGAGCAGATTTGAAAACGAATGAGTTACATGTATATTCATCTGGTTTTTCGTGTGTCTTGCATGCGAGAGACGTTCGTGTAAAACGGCAGCTGCATGTAAGCTTAGACAATTTATTTTAATTATTTGATTTGCATACAAAATGCCATATGCGAGCTGCCTACTGCAATTTTCCTGCATGAATTTCCGGGATCATGGTACGATCTAATGTACATGTACAAGGTGATAGGCCCCCTTCCGGGCGATTCGGGGGGTATGGAATACCCCCAAGGGAGAGGGAGGTCCGGGGGTCCTCCCCCGGAAAATTTTAAAAAAATGGAAAGCACGATTACTGGGTTTTTTAAAAAAAAAAATTTCGACTCAATAGGGCGGCCGGAAAAACAGCAACAAAATATGCATGTACAAAGATGCTAATACACTGTACTATGGTACATCTATAATACTCAGCCCTATTGGGAGCCCTTTGAAGGAGTAAAACTGGATGAACCATTGGGGGGTCTGTGGGTGTGGAAAATAAACAGGGAACAGGGGTGTCCATTTTGTAATTTTTTTCAAAAACCTGTTCATTTTTTTCCACAAATTTTTAACAGGTCATTTTGAAATATTGAATTTTTTTTTTAAATTCTAAACCAGAAATTCTGAAATGAATTTTTTTTGCAAACGCCAGTTCGTTTTTTCCATTTTTTTCAAACAAAATTTCGCTCTTGTATGGGAAATTTTGCCCATTTATCTACTAGTACACTTGTGCAAAAAAGAAATTTGGAGTAAGTTCTCCTCTAAATTGGGTCCCCAGTCCTGACTAATTTGGGTCAATGGGGTGGGTGCACATTGACACTTTCCCACCTTTTCTAAACCTTCCAAAAGTGCCGAATCCCAATGGACATAATGCTTAGCAATGTACAGTATGTGATAGTGTCAGCAAGCATTCATGCCTCCTTCTTCTGGACATGAAGACAATTAACTTTCCCCAAGAATTTGCATAAGGGGGTGACCAGCGCGGGACTTTAGATAGTGCGGGGCCCTGTACATGGGTACCCTTTGCACACCCCTCGGGGCTGGCTCTGTGTCCACAAGTGTCTTGAACATTTACTCTCTGTAGGAGGGTTAAATGTCCCTATCTTAAATTTTTACATTTTGATATACACTGTACATATTGGAGCCACATAATACACCATACATTAGACACGTTTGCCATGTAAAACTAAGAATATAAGCCTGATATACAGTGAAGTTTACTGCTTCACATGATATGCCCCTCCTACCCCCTTCCCCCAGTGTAAAACTCACATAATGTGGGTAATGCATCTCATTAGTTGCATTGTTGATACAAGTCCAGGTAAGCTTTAGCGTAGAGCGTATGGTAGGAGACGAGTTACCGAAGACTTGCGATAAACGATTGTTATTCAAATGCTTTTAATTGCTTTCTTTATGAACTGTTTACAAACATTGCACATTACATGTGTATACAGTATGCATTTCAGAACGTGAAACAATTGGTTTGGAAGGGTAAACTGGATGAACCTTGAGTGAATATAGTACCTGGTTCTAGAAACGTGTATGGAACAATGCAGTCAACATAAAACACTGAACTTTGATATTGCTCATATTTCCTTTCCAAGCTTCACATTTGATTACAAACCAGTTTTCGAACAAAGCCCTTTAGAATTGGCAAAATTATTTTATAATCATATTAACTTACAATTAAATCGAACGTATTATTTTTCTGGTGTATTTTAGAACTAGTCTGTGAAATCGAAATAATCGATAGGTGGTGCACTTTCTTGCTTAGGGTGGCTGTTGTTGCCAACCAAAGTTGTTAGGCTCGTCGTCGAACTACTTCGCGATTGTGGCGTTGAGTTCCTGTGAAATGTTTCCATATATAAAAAATGACAAACAATGTGGTAAAAATGAAAATTTAATGAGCTTACCAATAGGAATGGTGAGGAACAGGAGGAGGTGCTTTCCCAGCTTGTCTTGTCGCCCCAGACTCTTTCTGGATTACTGTCATAATACTGGTTGAAGGAAGCCAACTTTTGTCCCTGTATTACAAAAGAATAGTTTGCAAATCTTCCTTTTGTCTTTGAGCATATGCATAACCGAGTTTTACTCTAAACTCTTCCTTACCTGAATGCAGTAGCAACCACGTTTTTCTTTGGTTCTTCATCGTAACTCTGCGTCTCGCAACCAAAAAATTCAGCCAGTTCGTGAATAATGTGCCTTTGATCACTTTTCATTGTCGGAAAGGCGTGACTTCTGCTCTTCTGTTTAGACTGAATTAGAACCAAAAATATACAATCAATGGTATTTTCCAGCTGACGTTTACAAAACTTCAATGCACCTCAGACACATACCTGTTTCGCACTTTGCACGAGCTCAGTTAATTTATTATAAATAGAAGTGACGAAAGTTCCGTTTTGGCGCATTTGCTCCTTCAGGAAGTCTGAATAAACTGGAGGCTTCAACTTGCACGTCAGCTCGGGATTTCTTATCTGCAGGGCTAGCGCAAGGCGTCGGTTACGCTCAATCAGAGAGCAATCTTCGTTACAATCCATACTGAAAAATATAAATCCATTTGTATACGTTGTCGGAATTTACTGAAACACTGATATTCCCATGTGTGGCAAGTGTGCTTACGTGCAATTTTTCTTAAGACCTCCATCCTTCATAACGTCTGTGATATCCAAAGTTTCACCTTGATCCGTGGCGTGATGCTTGCTCGCCATCATGGAAGACATTAAGCGCTTATAAGCTACGAGGTTTTCTGCACATGGTAAAGTCCCTGTCCGATTTCCACAGCGGCATGTTACCGAAACCTGAATAAGATGCATGTTGCTTTTAAATTTCATTGCATTTTCAACAGCAAAATTGAATCCCTATTCGTCCGTAAACATTAGCATGAATCCATAAATAGTACGGAACATCGATAATATTTGATTTACACAATTTTATATTTACCATCGTTTTGCACATCTGTAATGGACATTCCCCTTCGTGGCAAGGTAAACCACACGGGTGACCACATTGCGGTCGCTGATTCTTGCAAGGCTGCACACATTTGAAACCTTCCGTAACGCAAGGACCCTTGTGACACGTCTGAATGCATTTGTGCTGGCTACAAGGCAGAGGCTTATTGCACGGCATTCCACAACACACATTCGTCTCGTAACAAGGAATGCAGGTTCGCATCTGAAGATGTTGAACAAGAATCGTAAATAAATGTAATTGCGATTTCAATACCGATCTGCCATTTGATGGCACCTACTTCGTGTTGACCATAACACCATTTGGACGTCAGAGCCGTGCAGGGCGGGCAGTTGGCTTCGCTGTGGCAATTATGCTGTATCGGATGGTCGCACGAGTGGGGCCTGGTGCACTGTTTCTTGCATTCGGGTGGCTTGGTGCCACATGGTACAGGAGGGTACAAAATGGCGTTGCCACAATGGCAAGTCAGTTCCTGAAAACCTGAAAAAGCATACAGCGCATTGTTGGACTAGTCGAAATTATGGATCTGAGCTAAACAATTCTAAGGAAGACAGTTCACATACTAGTGTTCCAGCAAACTGGACAGTTCCCCAAGTGGCAAGGCTCGTCGCACTGGTGCAAGCCACATGACAGTTTCCTGCCGCAGATGAGAGTGCAGCGGTGCGCTGTGTCGACGCAACAGTACTGAGAGCACTTGTGGCGCCCGCACAGCTTCTTCTTGTTGCATCGCTTTTCACAGATAACCGGTGCATCAGTCGTGATTTCACAGCATGGGATTTCCTTTTTAAGAAAGCCACAGCGGCACTTGCAAGTGGACTCTAGCGCACATGGCGGGCAAGGTCCCGAATGGCAAGTCGATAGGCAAACGTGGTGATCATCTTATTAAATAAAATACAGTTAATTAAATATCTGTTCTTGCCATCACTGCCTATGCAGAAAATATGCTCTTTTACCTTCTGGGCCACAATCAAGTAATTTCTTGCACAACTTATCACAGACGGGAATGGGATCAGTACATGATTTTCGACTCTGATCAGCTCCCAGAATTGCAGTCAGTGGCGTTTGGCCACAAGGACAATGGGAGATTATACTTGGACTTAGCTGGCAGGCCTGGCAGCTTCCAGGGTGACATAGCTGTTCGCAAAAATGGTTTTCGCATCCTAAAATCTTGGCGCATTTTGCCTCGCAGGAAAATCTGGCATTAGTGGTAGTTTCACGTGTGCATGGAACTTCCTCAGTTTGCTTCTCACAGTGACATTCTGTTGGTGAAGAATTGATCGCTTGAAATGAAACGATCACATTATAACTAGCAGTATTTAGTAATACAGGACATACTTCTTTGAACTAGCTCACTGCATGGATCACAAGATCCAGTGTGGCAATTCAGCTGACAGACATGAGTTCCACAATTAAGTAACTGCTCGCATGTTTGCCCGCACGAGAATGACTTTGTCTGGCCACATCGAACTTTCTGAAAAATCAAGATCAGTCAGTCATCAGTTTTAGTGGCATAACCAAATCAACCAAAACGCAAGAATGCATTACAGTACCTTAACATCTTTTCCACAATGGCAGCTGCGGTCCACATAAATCCCACAAGGCGGGCATGGCCCTGGATGACACAGGATGTTGCATGGATGCACGCAGTTGTGCTGCGATCGCTTCTTACCACACTGCTCTCCACAGCTGTGGGGTGTGTCGTGCCGGTTCCACTCCGGATTCCTCATTTTGCTGCAGAAGCAACGGTAAACGTTCAAAAACGTTTCCGTTACGTTCTGGCACCCTGGACAACGCCATCCTTCATCTTATAAGCAAAATAAAAAAATCAGTACAATGTTCAGACTCGAAGCAGGGGCCATCGATGAGGAAAGGTACCTGGGCCAGCAGCCGTCGAGGATTGCACCCATTTTCTGATGCAGCGGAGATGGAAAATGTGGTAGCAATTGTTGCAGCTCCAGACGTCGTGAGTTGGCCGAATCCGTTCGCAGCACACCATGCACTCACAGTTGCCCTTGAACAGATCCTCAGTCAGCCGCTCTGATTGCACAGAAAACATATAAATTGGTGTTAGATGCAGTTAAGCCAAGTTCGGTGCCGTTCTTTGGCCACTAGGCCCACTACATGTTTCATAGTTTCAAAAACTCCAATTAAAATTCCAAGGCACAACTACTCCCGTACATAGCTATGTGTTCGAATATAAGCTACATTCTAAATTTATACTTTAGTTTTAAGAAGAAAAAAAAAAATTGTCACAAAATTTAACTTTTGACTGTGGGTCGATTGATTGTCACACATTTTCTACTGATCAGATTCATTCGTTTCGATTTGTTTACGCCATTTAGAATGTCTGCCATTTTTTAAAAAGTGCTTCTCCAGACGTCCAAATTTTGGAAAATAAAAAATTGCAGCTTATACACGAGCAAATACGGTACAAAGGAGGATGCACGAAAAACCTATTTGTCACTCATGTACCTCGTTGGGTTCCATCGTCCTCCGTTGCAGTCCCCGCATGTTTTTTGGGGAAGGCTTTGCGATTCTGCTGCCCAAACTCATTCATTCCATTTACTTCCCTTTCCAAGCGCATATTTAATTTTACGCCAACTTGGCCCACCAAGCCATCGACAGCTGACAGCTCTTCGGGCACCTGCATGCTGTGGTCCTCGCTTTGACCATTGCGGCTATGCAGGGTTTCCGCGTCAGCCGGATACGAAGGCCCGCTGTAGCCACGGTGACCAGCACCTCCACCCCTGCTGAAATTCTTGAAGTAACGGGGCCGTCCCGATCCTCGGAGCGGAGGGTAACGTTGCTCAGAAACTACCTCGGCTTGTGGCTGGGGCCGTCCCGATCCTCGGTGCCGGGGGTAACGCTGCTCCGAAACTTCCTCCACTTGCGGCTGGGGCCGGGGTTGGTATACGAAAACCGGTGCCGATGGGTTAAGCTGCGAGGCTGCAAATCCGACCGGTCCTTGCCTGTCCCGCCAATTGGGACCCTGGGGGAAGTTGGGTCGTGCTCTGAAACCACGGCCGATGTGCGGGCTTGGGCCCCTCTGCCACTGATGATCAGGATACCAGGGCCGGGTCCTAGGGCCGAACCCAGGTGTAGGCCCTGGAGGGAACTGCTCTTCTCTCACAGAACAGGGATTGGGGTTGTTCCTACCATCTTCGTTTGGCATACTGCCAAAGTTCCTTCTGTGATCAGTGTGACCTCTGAAATGCCAGGGTCGTCTGTGGCTGCCACGACTGCCCCGTGGTCGATCCGAATAGCCTGCGTTGGGTCCGGAAGGAACTTCCATGTCTGGAGGATCTCCAATGAGGCCTTACGGTGCCTGTGGATGGCCTGATTGTGAGAAATCAGGACTGAGTACGTGTGCATGGTTGCCCATCATGATGGCTTTGTTGCATCACCGGTTGCAATATGCCGTTGGTGCATTTCAATGAATTTAGCGCAAATTTACCTTAAAGCGATGCCTGGACCAACAACTGGAGGCTCGCGCCCGCACGGACCATACAAACAGTTGTTACCGGAATTTTGGCCGCAATTTTCCTACACATTTTTCTTGGAACTTTACATTGTCCGAAGCCTGGCCGGCCTCGGGACAAGCAGAGTTGGCACAGCGAGCGGATAGATGGCGCTGGGGTGGAGGCTCATTGAAAAATACAGGGTGAGACAAAAGACGTTGCCGTGATTGGCGATGATGATATTTTGTTGGCGCAATTTTTTGAATTAATATACAATGGCTGTGACTAAAGGCGGTCATACTGACAGTCCTAACGTTCTTGAAATGACATATTTACTTGCATAGGCTCACTATAGGGGGATCTGGGTGTTGGATCCCCCTCCAGAGGAGCAAATCATAGATGTCAATTTGAACAACATCTTTTTTCTTGCATGCCATTCGACGTTGGAATCCTCTTCCAAAGGATAGCTGCACGAAATTCAATTTTACAATGATGTTGGTGTCCACCCCATTGAGGTGGCAATTACCGAATAATATTGGGTTGATGGATTAAATACACCACCCTGCCACATGGCATATCACGTGCTGCTACTAGGGTACTGAGTTGAATTGAATTGAATTGGAATGCACGTGTTGTTTGTTGTCAGTATCACGCATCAGTTTCGTTCATCCGAATTCAGTAGGTACAGTATTATAGAAGTTTCATATCATCCCCCAGAACTGATTCCGAGATTCGTAATTACACCACTGTTTACATGTACATGTATGTTATCCCTTTAGGCAGTGCCAGTCAGTGTGTGCTTGTATTTGAGTAAAATAAAATGTCTGATCAGAGTTATTGTATAAAAAGGACTTTCGGATAAGTGGTTTTTGGGTAATGATTGATTACGGAAACCGTTTGGGAAGAAGGGCCATGTAGAAATTCGTGTATACTGTGTATCGGAACAGTACATTGTACATCTAAGGGTAGATACATGTACACGTTTACAATCGAATCTCATTTATTTTCTCAAGTGTTACAAACATATATGGTCCAGATACTCTTTCAGAAAAGGTCATAAAACTAAACTCGTTTACTATTTTGCAACTTCAAAATCGCAACGCCATCTAGGATGCATTTTTCAAAAAAACAATTATTTTTTAATCCACGCATGGAATGTTCTGTTACGGGTGGATTTTGGGAGAAATAACATTTTTTACACTCATTTATCTGACGTGATAATTATCCATAATTAAAGCTGTATGTGGCGTGCATGTTCTACGCCCATTGGCATTACTGAAACGTCTTGCCTGAAGAGAAAGTTCTTGCTCATCCGTGGAATGCAAAATTAACTAGGCTCGATTCGCTTTTAATGAAAACGGCACAAAAAGCTGAAGTTTAGTTAACAGATTGCGTGCTATTTTGTACATGTATTTTAAATTTGTAAGCGAATTTTTCTCTGTAATATAATTACTTCATATATTTATTTTTCCGTTTTCAAATTCCGATATGTGAGAGCTATTCCGATTTCTGGGACATAGATTTCCATTAAATGTAATGGCATGACCCGGTCATTTTTTTGGCAGGGTTTACTGAGCTATACATGACTCTGAGAACGATCTTATAGATAAAATCACTAGTGTACTTCAATCTGTTGAGAAACTGAAGTGCTGGTTGAACAAGTGAACTCAGTTCTGAAGGTCTGACTCAAGAAGTGACTTCGTTTTCAAAACATCACTCTTGGCCTGAATATTTAAATCTGATTGAATTCTGCGCAGAAATATCGCAATAGTTGGAAACCAGAACCAACGGACTACACGTCATGGTTACATTACTAAATCCTTCTATTATGAATATATTTCAGCGATTGCTTATTCTCTCGCGTTTTCAAGATGGTGAAACATGTAGGCCTAACTCAATTCGGAGTATTAAGTTCATTAGTGTGCACATATGGTCGCAAAAATATGCATGAATATACTGTCCTATATTGTCCTGATATATTGTTCCTGTTCGAAATGCGAACAAAATTAACAACTAGTCAATCACTACAAGCCATTAGGGAATATACTAAAGTAGGCTTAAAATACATAAATACATTATTGTGAGGAAATTTAAAGTCACCTGGAGCTCCTACTTTATTTGATAAAACATTTCTTTAAATACGGGGCTAAATATTTCAGTGGAAAAATACCATAAAAATTGATTTTAGGCACATGTTGATCTTCACCCATCCGCATGCCTGATGCATCTCAGCTCCATGCATCTCATGCATCACATCATATCTCATCTACTCTCATCATCATGAATTTGAAGAATCTCAGCTCCACGAATATCATCTTCTCTCTACTCCATGAATTTAGGAAATCTGAACCCCATGAATCACATTTTTTCTCATTCTCATGAACTTAGGAAGTCGCCGAATTTGCACATGGTTGGAAATGAGAAGAGGTTACATGACCTATGTATAGACTGCAAGCCTTTCCTGTTTACAAACAACATCATTTCAGATTGCATCATTTAATTCATCCCCCCATACTCCAGCACGAAGCATCTCATCCAATGTCTCCTACCAACTTGAACCAAGACGAGATTCATATTTGCTTTCCTATTAGGAGCACGAATTATTTAAGCGACTGGGCGCGTTTTTTTTTTATGAGAACCTCACTTAAAGTTGGCCCCCTTCCAGCCAGTTGGCCGCTTTAGGCAAGCTCTTGGGTTTTGCAGAAAAACAAGATTTCCTCTCATGTCTGGCTGCAGTTCAAGCCGATGGCATCAGGAGGCAACTTTTGCTTTTGGTTCTGATGTGCACTACATGACGGTATCGAGCAGCCCTGCCTTGTGTCATCCTCAACTTTTCAACGGAATTGAAAGTAAACTTGAAATCAAATCGACATCCACTTATTGGGTTGGAAATCGCTTTTTTTTGTTTTTGTGTTTGCGCGCCATCTGCATTTGATCATCGGTGATGCTGCTGCATCGACTCCACTCTGCCTTCAAAGTTCAGTGGAGGATGTCCCGTCTCTGACCGTGCACATCTTGAGCCTTCTTCAGCTTGTTCAACGTCCCAGAATCGAGTCCCGTTATATCCGGGGTCCCACAGAAGGAGATACGAGCTCAAATCGATAAGACTTCGCCATTTGGGAATAACGGCTTTAATTCGAGCGGTTTTTAGGAAATAACACCGGATTTTGCAATGGGCGAAACCCAAGGAGACGCATTCGAGAAGTGAGTTTTTATGCAAATTTTGGCTGGGCGACTGGTTTTGCTTGGCTGGGGGCGAAGCGAGGCTGGAAGCATAGCATTTATGCAAATTTGACAGTTCTGGGATGCAGGGCGGGAAAAACGTTATGCACGAAGGACGTCCAGGGTTCGAGGGGGGGTGCCTTCTGCTGACAGATTACACCTCTGATTGCTGACCAGCACTGTTGTAAAGTTGTGAAAATTTGAAAACTTTTCGTCAAGACATCGAACTCAGTTTTGCACGACATGGAATATCTACTAATTCAAGGTTGGGTTAAGCAACTGGTGCGTGTTGATAATGAAATTGTCATCCCTGTCCATTGAATTGCAATGGTAGCTAACTTTTGCAAGAAATTAGCATACAGTGTGCAAAGGCTGGTTGAATTACGCCTACGTCTGGTTTCACGGTAGGCAAGTTGTACGCTCGTATACACTGTATATAATGTAAACCGTTTAATTGACGTTAATTGCTGCTGCTGGACAAACATGTACATGTACGTGCATTAATCAGAGTTTCTAAACGGCATTGGGGGAAACTGTTCGGGTAGACAAACGTGTTTTTGTGACTTGTGACGTGATAAAATTCGTGTTCAACTGGGAAATTTGTGAAATCGTGTTTTGACTTCAAAGTAATTAAACTAATTGTTGTTCGCCTAGTTCGGTTGCAGTAGTGCTCTGTACTAATGAAACATATCCGTAATTAGAGCCCCATGATTTATGCTTGGCGATTACATAATCGCATGACTGATAAGCCATTCCAGATTATGGGAAATTTCAAGTATATCTTGCATGGTGTGCTGTCTTGAGCTTCAAAAATATCCCTGAAGATGGCCCTCTGCGTTGTCCACATGCAACGCCATCTGTGGCCTTCAGTGCTAAAAGGCACGCAGAAAAGTCAAACTCGCACTTGATGCGCACTTGGGCGCATTTGATGTTCAAATACCAGAAAAATTTGATCATGTCATCTTGTAAAAAATGTATATGGATTAATTTTCAAATACTACAGTTTGTAAAGTAATTAAATCAAATTCCTGTATAGACATTTTGTACATGTTAATGATTCCGAAATTCGTGATTGAAATGGCCACAGAAATACCATGTAGTCACAAACGAAAATAAAGGAAACTTTAAAATGTACATACATGTACATGCGTACATGTATGGATGAGGAGAACTGCAACCAATGCGGTGTACAGTTGTACAGCTGTATAATAATGGTGATCACTAATACCAAAAACAAATCGCACAATTTTAACAAGTTCATTCAAATTACCTTATTTATTTTCAGTAGTTTTTTCCATATCATTGAATCTAAACGAGTTACTTTGCGGTAATCATTATCTCGATCTTTATTAACCCGTTAAATTGCATTCTGTATTGGATATTACACGATTAACTTAGCATGCAAAAATAATTTATGTGAATTGTCTGTATTGCGCTTGGTTTTTAATTTGAAACTTGCCATTTATAATTAGCAAGGCGGGTGTTCATTGGAGTGAAAGTTATCAGAATTTAATTTGGAGCTTGATCAATGCACTAGTCTGTCTGACTTGTTGGAAAAAAGATAAAGATTCGGTTTTTATAGATCCAGATATGAAACCGACTGAGTTTTACAGTATGCACATTGAGGTTAGTGTAGTGCCCAGTCCATGTAGGAGTTGGCTGGGTCAACAGATGCACATATTCATTTCATATTTAACGAGGGTCTTTAACCTGAAACTTGAGAATGCAGCGAAGTCATCCCTTCCATGGATTTGAAAGACTGTTTAGAAATACCCGTATTCAAATTTCGATTTCTTCGATATCGCTCGTTATTACCCTCTTATAATGAGCTTTGCAAAAAATGATCCGTGAGACTTAGTTTAAATATGGGATGGAAAAACGTTTGAACTTTTCTGGAGTTTTATAAGTTGGAATAAGTCTGGAACAAATAAAAACGGATAATTGCTTGATCCAAGTTTTTCTTAAAAAATTTACACCCATTGCGTCATTGTGACAAAATCGGTATTTCACTGAAAAGTTAACCAGGATCAACATTATTACATTGCTGTTTTTGTGCTGTTTTCGATGCTTGCTCATAAAGCTACTTAAAGGTCGTAAAGCTGACTCACAAAAACACGAGATTTAATTCTCTCACATTTGTCTTTCAAAAATAGTGCATGCAGTTATCAAGTGCTTGCTTGATGGAAAGAACTAAATGAGTGCAAATAAAAATTGAGTTTCTTTGATTTTAACAGTTGATCGTGTTTGTACATGTATTTGGAAAAACAAATCCATCCAAATAATTCGGTTAGCTTAATGTGGGATTGTGCTAAAATAGGACTGTACCATTCTTTTTTCACATATATGTGCTGCGCCTTTTTGAATTGCCTTAATGGCCTTTAGTGAATCACTAGAATGTTTTTATTGCAATGATAACACAAAAACAGCATAGCCATATAACAATATCTGGTTTACATTCGTTGATATTGATGTCTTTGTCGAAGAACACAGAAATTCCTAATTTTCCAATCAGCATTGTATATTTGCAATTATCGCAGTCAGTATTTCATAAAAATAAATTTTAATCTGCATTTAACAAGAAATGTATTGAATCGACTGTATTCCTATAGACCTTATCAGACTATCATGCTGACTGTCTACCCACATGTGAATACATTCGCAACGTTAGTGATTAGTTGTACGGCAACTTTATTTAAGATAACTTGATGCTTGCATGAAAATCAAGGTGATTATGGGGAAATTCCTGAAAAATGGTCGACTGAGTGCATATTCACCTGGACTATAGGAAACCCCAAGTGATGCCATGCATCGCTTGATGGGTAATTGTATGGTACCGGGATACCAGAAAAGAATTAACTTCACTCCTTGATCGTTCTTCAAAATGATATACATGTTCATTGTAGCCTACATCATATAAAAAATCACATTTGGGTCGTAGCTTTTGCTCGATCATCTTCAATTGTCCGTTAGCTGAGCTCGCATTTAATTGTGTGTTTGTGCAATATTTTTTCTCGTTACTTCTTGTTTGGACTTATTGTGCCTTGATACGATACCTGTAGAATATTTTCGAAGGGTATTAATGTGGCGCTGCCTTTGAAATGCACTTAAGAAACCCGTTGGCGAGTTCGACTGGTTTACTTTTTTAAATCGAGTAATTAGTGGAGCAAGAGATTATTTTTTTCCACAAAAATAGTTAATAATACACCTGCACGTCCTGTCCAGGTCTTGAATTGGCATAGTCTATTTAGCAGTTATGACACGTGTTTATTCGTAGTTTATCGCGCAAAATATGATTTGACATTTGAAATACAACTTTCCACAAGTACGTAGCACAATCCGAGTGTTTCTTGGATGCAGACTTTTGCACATTTAGGTCATGCTTGCCTTTGATTTCTTTCAGTCCATTTATCAAGTTGTAGCTAGTTCCGTTAATCTCGGAGCGTTAACACAAATATTTGTTTATTAAATATCATTGATGGACATTCAAAATTCTGAAAAATATGATGAGTATGTATGAAATATGATAACTATGTATTTTCAAGCTGAAGCTGAATTCAGTTGGCTGAAAGACGTGGTAAAACGAATGGCCCAATTTGTACACCTGCTTTGTGTGAAAAATGAAGAATTAGTTCTAACATTCATACTAGCTGAAACGATTTGTAAGCTATACTAAGAGATGCATAAATAATTACACGTTATCGAATGATATTTTCATTCCTTACTAATGAGCAAGTTTTCTTAGTTATTTCATATTTACTTCACAGTTATGCAAGTTTTCTCAGCCATTCAATGTTTACTTATTCAATCCATGTTTTCTAAGCATATAATCAAGTTTTGTCATCGCTTCACCAAATTTTCTTAGCGTTGACCAATTTTTCATAGCGTTGGACCAATTTTTAATTGCGTTTGACCAAGGTTTCTTGGCGTTTGACCAGCTTTTCTTGTTTTTTATTGTAGTTTTCTTTGCCATGCCACGTTTCTCTTAACTTTTAAGAAAGTTTCCTCATAGTTTACTACGTTTTCTACTGCATTTCTCGAGTTTTCTCAAGTTTCATGAGCCGGAAGTGCACAAGTGCGCCTGGACTGTTAATGAAAACCAAGTGCAGATTTCCAACAATGGCAGAGTGACGTCACTGACACATTTTTAACTTTCCTGTTTGGTGAATTTGACAGAAATTAACATGGAGGACAGGCCCGGAATAGCGCAAGTTGTTTATTCCTGGGTCATTGGATTCCACCATCGGCGAACGTTGGGTTGATTCAGAAAATTCATGGGTGCTCTCTTTTTAAATGTAATCTGCCTTGCCGAACGTGCTGAAAGTCTGAACAGAACTTTGTTCCTATTTCCGCGTTTGTTTTATCCCAGGAGCACGCACAATTGTAAATAACTTTTCTTTGGCATTATAGGGATATCGTCCACCCAGTTGTCTGTGGCGCTCTGGCGATGAGTCTGCACACTTGCCACCCAGATATAGCCTAGATTCCCAATCTCAATAGCAATCCATTACATGACTGCTTTTTAAAAATAGACAATGGTGCTCTGCTGAATGCAGTGCGTGGAGCGAAATATTCTCTGGGTCGAAAAATTGGGGATTGTGTATCTGCGTCTTGTTTGTTTTCTCAGATCAGACCATTCAACGCTTTTTTGTGGCTGTTCGACCATTCGTCTATTGCACGTCAACCCTGGAAAGGGAAACGCAAAACTCAGGCGGGACATTTTCAATATGGAGGTTGTGAAAAATAAATACTGCCCACCACTTTGTAGCTTTAAAATCGTAGATCGTTCAACCCGTCGGTAAAAAACTAAATGTTCATTATGTATTTTAGTGCCCTGTTAACTAGTTGGTGAGAAACGGAATCTTTGAGAAACTTTGAAGAAGATTGAGAGCCTTTTAGCAGTTTAAAAAATTATGCAAACAACTTGAATCACTGAAATTGTTCATATGGTTCAGCTAGTTATTAAAGAAGAATAGCAACACTGCATGTGCAGGGTGTTTGAGAAACAACCTTTAGTCGTTCAGGGCAAGGCAGAAATAATTAGACGATTTGAATTTGGCGCTGCTAAACGTTTTTATAGGTGGCCAGTCAAAAGGCATATTGATGTGTAGATCCAGGGCTTATACCATTTAGTTCTTGGTGTTAAATCGCGCAAATTTTTATGCGCCATCTCTAGGAATGGAATAGTATTCCTTGTAAAATTCACTCCATTTTACGTCACCAGATTGCAAAAAAATCATCCATATACTGTACCGGTGGACACATTGATAAGAGACAATCAGCGGTAATAAACAAACAATTTATTTACTAAATTCTTTAACAACATCTAAAGCAGTAAAATAAGTTATTCAATTTCCCCTCAAGGAAAAAGCATCAATGCAAATTTCAAAAAGACTGTAAGGAACTTCTCCGCAATACCTGGGTAATTTTAAGACATCTTCTAACTTGTTTATGGATTCATCCCTTATTTCAGAAAGTGTGAAGCTCGCATCTTTAAATTCTCGTTTATTTGAGTCTTTTGAGATGACAAACAACTAATTCGAACATGAGGAAGGGTGCATGGATAAAAATGTCACAGATGGTTCATGATTAGCATCTCTTCAGTACACTTGATGTGAGGTTGTGAACATTTGGCAAGGAACTGCACATTTTTTCTGTCTGTCAATCAGTCGTAAAACTGTTCGAGCTGGCATATAGACTCTCGGACTGAACTTTTTCCCATCGAAGCCAGTTGTTGGTGGAAAATATATTACTCCAAAAACAGATGTAACGAGTACTATCGTTTCTGCAACTGTATGTATACACAAGGCAACGACAACATGACCTTACGCCCAAGGGTGAGGCAATTTCACCCCAGAGATATTTTCAGAAAGAATGGCGACTTATTCAGAGACGTATTTCATAGTTAAAATCCAATCCAACAGCGGATTGAGCGGGCTGGGCTTGCTGAATTTGTAATTTACGACAGTTTTCATTTCGTTTTTAGTGCTCTCGCTGAAAAGGAATCGACACCCCCGCCATTGCCGCCACCCCCGCCACCGGAAGCCAATGGAGATAATCAAAATCATGTCCCGGAGCCCCCACTACCACCTAAAGGAGAACATCCGACTCCACCGGAGATCCCACCATCTTACAACACTTTGTAAGTAGAGAACTGTATTTTATGCATGACCCTCACTGAAAAATCATCGGATGCAAGCTGCATCAAACAGTAAGATTTTTAAATTATTTTAAACAGCAGTTGAACACTTATCAATACTAACCATTATTATACTAACCATAACCATACTATTATTCTAATCAACCTTACCATTGTCATTGAGCAACAAACAAATATCCATAAATGTTGTTATCAGAATGACAAATTTGTGAACATGTACATTCATTGCCCATTGACATGTAACTACATGTACACTGTATAGAGTACCACTTGTCCACTGCAGCAGAAAAAGTCTGTTCTGTTTTTTCAAATAATATGACAATATAATGTTCTGCCTAAACTGTGTGGAAAGTACTTTTCGATAATGAAGATAAAGAAATCCTATTTGGGAGAATTTTAGAAATGATTTGCATTTTGAAATATATAATTTGTGTCAAATCGATAGTTACTGTATGTGATATAGCGTTAGTTTTGCTGTTCGTGTTGATTTAAACCTGTTTTAATCGCTGGCAATATTCAAGTTATTGAAGGCGACATTGAAAGCTAGTGCAATTAGTTATGTTTACATTGCACGCATTGAAATTGGATGCATATTGCATGCATTGGACAAATGTCCTTCTCAACTTCTTGAACAGTTCAAGAACTGCTAATAAGGCAGCTATGGCGAGTTATTATTAAGTATAATGGAAAATTTTGTTGAGTTATCATGTTGCGCTCAATTCTAAGTAGCCTGGCGTGGTTTTGGTGTAAGCATTGAAGTTACCAGGAGTGATTATCCTCAAGTTTAACTTTAGACAGCTTCGTGGGTGGGTACTGCCTTGCTATCATTTACATGCAAGTATAAATGTTGTACTGCAGCTCTTGACCTGGCGGAATTGAAAATAATTTATCAATAGTCAATGATGCACAAAGTCTCCCATTATCTAATTGGGATACTTTCAAGAGTGGTTCCTAATGGAAATTGATGGACCAATGATGGTATTATATACACTGTACATGTACAGTATATTAAATGTATACTCGATCATTCTGAACATTTTCTGCTATTCATAAACAACATTGCAGACATCCTTTTTGCTAGATTATCCCATGACAATTGTTGAAATGGTTGTGCATATGCACCAATGAGAAATAGCCTACTGCATGCATGCAGCTTGGTCAACAGACTGCAGTCATATTCAGTGATTCATTTTTAAACTTCGTATCGTTTTACCGCCAACCGAGGGCGCCACCCTTGTCAGAAACTAAAAAGTCAAAATAAGAATAAAAAAACAGATGGCGACGAGGGTTTTTCAAACCGTGCTGAAAAAATAAACATTGAATCAGCCGAAATAATTGGACTGACCTTGCTGTAGAGCGAAATAATTTTGACTCATTAATCGTGACCGAATGTAGTCCTTGGACTGAGGATAGATTGTGGTGACTTGTTGCCACTTTAACCAAGTTAACTTCAGCTTTGAGTCTATTTTGTGGTCGACACCAGGCCGCAGCACTGGGTTAAGGCCTGCAGTTGCAGATGCTCTTGTTTTTTAGATGGTGTTGACAAAGTATGTGTGTTCGATTATGTCTTCTGTCATCATGGTTCATTCACCCACTTCTCTGCCCGGAAGTGCCATTTTTCTGTTTTACTCATTTTTTGGCAGGGTATTCTGGTTAGAGGGGCTTAATCCTAAATCACAGAATCCTGTGTGCTCAAATGATGTGTAGCTTAGACTATGCTTCGGATGATGACCTGAACAAGGTTCATATTTCAACCATACTTGTCTATAGTAGACAACCTGCCATAGCTGTTACAATTTATTACTTTTAGGTTTTATTGGGTTTGTTGTTGTTCATTGTTTAGAGTTGCACCTACATAACCTAAAAATGTAATTATCACTGAGAGCCTGTCTTATTTTTTTATATTTTATTTAAGCCAACCTACACTATAACCTACGAATGTAATTTCTGAACTAGCTGCCCCTAACAGTCAAGCAATCACTGCGAGCCTTAGAGCCGTTAGGCGATGCTAACTACGAGCTCAGCCCCCTGCATCATAGTGTCTATGGCGGAGCAGGGCATCATCCAAAGTACAGCCGTAGTTAATTCCTAAAGCTTTAATTTGTTTAAAAAGTTTTTTTAAAAAGTTTGATGTCATTTCATCGACATCATTTGATATATGTATTTGGTAATGCTAGTTTATTTTGGTTGTAGGGTTAGGTTTACCTCAGTGAATAATTGATGTCGCTAAATATAGTGCATATCAGCTATGGATTCCAAGGTGCATGGTTCAAGAAGATTTTTGATTGGAGCAACATTGTGTAAAACTGAATATCTAGATTCTAGAACCGTCACCTTGTTGAATGGTAAGATGTTTATGGAATTGCTGTCAATAATGTGAAACATGTTTAATCAGTGTTGTTTATGCTAAACATGCTGGCCTGCATGTCATTATTTTAAAAAGATAAAACAAAGCAAGCCTGTCTGATTTACAGATGGCTGCAACTGGTCATTATCAGCCTATAGGTGTCAGCAAAACGTCCCTTTGTGTAACCTTCACCTAATTGGAACCGCTTAATTAGTATTCGTGTCTTGCGTTTTTAAGATATCAATTTAGCAAATACATGTACGATTCCTTCAGCACGGAATCACATCGCAAGCGAGTTTAGCTTAAGAACAGGAAATTCATTCACATTTTTAAAAAACCAACCAGCACACCCTATCAAATCAAATTTGTTATTTGCATAGAAACAGTTTTCCGTGACCTGATTCATGCAAATTTTATTATTCTCGATATGCACTTATTCGCGAATGTGTTTCATTACCGAGTTCCTGTCAAGCACTGACAACAGATCATGCAGACGTTTCAATGGAGAAATTACATCAATACAATACAAAGTAGTTCATTTTTTAGCTAATCACGTTTTAAATTTATTTCCATATATCAATGTATGCTTTTTTCGTAAGCAATTTGATTTCGAAAATGACTTTTTGCTGCAAGCTATTGCAAGATGTTGAATTGAAAGCCATTGAAATACGTTCATTATCTAAGACAGACACGAAAATACTTAATTATTCTCCATTGGCCACTTCATTACCATTACCGTATAGTTGTTAATCCATACTTTGATATGTTCTTGTAAACTTTTTATTTTGTTATAGCCATGTTCATCTTAGATATTATGAGTCTGCCTGTTAAATCACGATATTAACCTAACATATATTCAAGTTACACACAATAATATTGGTTTGGTTGCAGACTAATTGCAAAACTGAATGTAAGTTAATTCAACTGCAGTTAGGATTGCAAACAATCTTAAATATACAGCGTTATTTAAAGTGCGCCTAAATTATATTAAAATTACAGAAGATGAACCGGTGCGCGGGGTTTCAGGCCATTTAGAGCAAACATTGACTAGCATTGTATCACTTGTGTAATCACTTACACGTAGCACCAGCAGACAATGAAATAATGCTAAAAATGCATGAGTGAGCTTCTATAACCGCTTGTAAGCTGGCAGTGATTGCCTGGCGGTTGGGCAGCAATAAAGAAATTACTTTGTTAGGTTCAGTTAAATACATGTGTAAAAAAAGCAGAAACAGCAGAAACATATAAAAAGAATCAATTTCGGCAGCTAGGACAGGTATATCCGACATTTTTGCGCAATCTCATGAAGCAGCATTAAGGACATTTATCGTTTGACCAACCTACTTGCCCCCAAGATGGTGACATAATGGTATTACTTGAACGTTCCTAAAATGCCCAATACCATGAACTGGGCTAAATGAACTTCAGAAGTTCTCCAAGTTTAGTTATACAGTCGAACCTCGTTATAACGAATTGCATGGAACCAACAAAATTTGTTCGTTTAAACCGGTGTTTCCCAACGGGGGCGGTACCGCGACTACCGCCCCCCTGGGGGCGTTGAAGAGACCTAAGGGGGCGTTACTGGTCCAAGGCAAATTTGGGGGGCGTTGAGGACCAACCGCCGCCCCCCTGGCGGATAAGAAGCCTCCCCAAAAAGTGTAGAGAAATGGGACAGATTTCAAATATGAGGTCAAAATATGTTAGCTGCAGTTCCTTAGCCCCTTCCCCCCCAAGATCCGTAGCTGGATACGCCCTTGTAGACAGTACACGCAATAATGTGCGGAGCTTAGTGGTCGAACGTGTACTGTGAAATGCAGCCTTGATAGGCACAGGGCCACACATGCGGTTTATTGGCTCTTCCTTGAGCCCTCCGTAGGATACAAGTGAACCAATCAAATCATACAGCAATGCTTTAGCTGGAGTCGTGTTACTGCTGTACAGGGTGCCTTAACTATCGACGTTTCACAGCACTTTCTACTCCAGTGGTGAGTACATTTTTTCCGAAAAGGGGGGCGGTGAGTAATTTTTTTTTCGAAAAGGGGGCGGTATACCAAAAAAGGTCGGGAAACACTGGTTTAAACCATAGTTCGCTGTTTGAAATACAGTCAAACCTCGTTATAACGAATTACAGTTATAACGAACAGTATTTTCAATCCCCGTAACAGCCTATACAAAAATAATGTTAATTTATACTGTTATAACGAATTGGATAAAACTAATTATCGGTTATAACTAACACATTTTCGAGGGCCTATGCACTAAGGTTACAGAACGGCACTTGAAAAACACTATCTAAACTTATTTATCAGCTCACAGAAGGTGCTGTCAAGATGTCATCGATCTGATGATAGACTTCCCGTTGCAAGACAGTCCCATTTGCACAATCTTCAAAAAACATATTATTTCAAATAACTTTTACTTGTAGGTGTGCAGGGTAGTTAAGTGTCTGAATGAAATTCCGACTTCCTTCTCATTCAGACTTTTGACACTTTTGTACACTTAGGAGAAATGTCGCAAAATAAATAATAAACGATCTCCATGCAATGACAGATTATTTCAAATAAATCACCACTGTGCCCTCAAAAAAGTTGTACAATACAGTACAATAAAAAGTTATGCAAGCATAAATACAATTTATTTTTAAAACTCATATTTTTTCTGGCTACTGATATAACGAATTATGGTTATAACGAATAAATTTTGGTGTCCCCATGCAATTCGTTATAACAAGGTTCGACTGTATATGTTTTTTGAAGATTGTGCAAATACATGTGCAAATAAGACTGTCTCGCAACGGGAAGTCTGTCATCATATCGATGACATCTTGACAATCTTGACAGCACCTTCTGTGAGCTGATAAATGGGTTTAGCGAGTGTTTTTCAAGCGATGTTCTGTAACCTTAGTGCATGGCACCTCGGAAATCTGTTCGTTATAGAGATGCTGCGAATAGTACTTTTGCTGTCGAATCGAATGTCGAATCGAATAGTTAAAAATTAGTCGAATGTCGAA
>JAQFYZ010000848.1:0-31895 GCA_034695085.1 Cylindroiulus punctatus
TTTAAGTTACAAATTGAAGAAAAAACTGGCTAATTAATTAAAATAAAGTTGCCGAGAAGGGTAAAACTTGTGGAGCCTGTGGAAACCACAGGCGGAGTAAAGCTTAAAAATATTAATAAAAACTGAATGTGTGCATAAGCATGGTAATAACAGCATAACGGTTTTTTAAGTGTAAATTAAAGAACAGCCAGTGTACATAATAAACAAATCAAACTTCCAATTAAAGGAATGACCGCCAGGCAAGGGGTTGGGGTATAATGTGGTCAAAAAACAAGACTATCTTAAATATTCCTAAATCTAATAAAGCATTTTCGTTCGCCACCAGGGACACCCTGTACGAAATCACCACCAGGATAAAGGGCAATCTAAAATTGGCTGAACGATTTGGGAAACTCATTAGCTTCGCTCAAATATTTGATTAGTCCTAACCCTGGTCTTAATTGGATGACACACGCTAATCACAGTCGTAAACAAGGCTAAATTTCAGATAAAACGAGGGGAACAGCGCACTTTGGACGCACCCTGTAGGACAAAATTCCAGCTTGCAGGGCGTGTCATAAATGCTTGTTTTGGTATGATTATTTCGTTGTTGGATTATTATGAATATATTAAATGCTTATGAATATTTGTGAATCATGTTAACAGTTGTCATGAATTATACAATGTTATTACAAAATTTGCATTTTTTGAAAATGTGCCCATTTTGAAATGCATTATTTTAAATACGCATAAACTACATATATGCCATATTTGACTATGCACAAACGTTCATTAGAAATAATTTGGTATGGAAAATGTTAGTATTAGATTGGATAGAGGTAGCACATCCTTTAGAGATAGTTCTGATTTCTGTTCACAGATGGCGCTGCATACAAGCCTGTGAGCAACTTATTGCTTTGAACGTAGGTTTAACCCAAGAAAGTCCTCGTGTATTCAGCGAAAATCAACCTGCTAACTGTATAACTTGTGACTGTGATTCAAATTGTGACATTACAAGTATAACTTAAAATGTTCCAATTAAATTTATTTCAATTTTCTTTTTAAGTTTTAAAGTTTGAAGTGAGAAATTGAGTTGAGATGTTTGTTCAGCATGCAAACCATACATTGTTTCAATGATATTTCAACATCTTAATAACTTTTTTTACTAAAATCACTTCATGAATTCGTTCCAATTCGTAAAACCACAAAAAATGCATTTTTCAAGCAGCAAAGGCAATTCGGATTATTGCAATCAAAAACCCTCATTTGGTTCCTTCAATTTCGTCCTTATTTATTGCGACATTTCAAGTGATGCTTCAATATCTGCTTATTTTATATTAAATTCGCTTTATGAATTGGTCCCAAATGATAAAACCACAAAAAATGCATTTTTGAAGCAAGGCATTTCAGATTATTGCAATCAAAGACCCTAACTTTGTTCCTCCAATTTCGCACATATTTATTTTCAAAAAAATGTTGTTTAAAATTCAGTGAATTTCTCTTACCAGTACCAACATGAACGATTCGGATGGAGACCTGCACAATGCAGCTGACCAGCTCAAGACAGGCTACGTCCACAATCCCAGCAAATGACCAACACCCGTTGTGGTCACCACACAACTGACCACTGAAAATGTCGAAAATTCACAATCCCAGGAAAAATAATTTCCAGCGTGCTCCGTGCATAACCGATTTAGGCAAAGGCGGGACAGATTTGTAGGAAGATGTAGCAGAGGTCACTCGAAGAGCCTCGCCAGAATGACCAGTGGTCAAGCAGTTTCCCAGGCTGGTATCACAGCGGAGCGAGCATCGAGCATCCCACGACAATGACCACGCTGGTCATCGGTGGTCAAGGCAAAAAATCCCGAAAAACGACCAGTGATCAGACTCTGTATTTCCAGCGGCGAGTCGCTGACCAACGGCTCGGAGAAGCGAAATTGAACGAAGTTAGAAAAGCGAAAAAAAGATGCGGAAAAAGTTGAAAAAGTCCGGAAAAACGCGACTGGCGAAGCACGGTAAATCACGCGTCCCTCGCCGAGCAGGGCACGGAAGGGGTCGGCAGGCGCTCGGCCGGACCAGGTGCGAGGGCAGGCGGCAGGAGCCGGGATCGATTTTGCGGGGTCGACGAGCAGGGTGCAGCGGACCTCCAAGCCCAAAACACTACTGGTAAATGAAGCAAATGACGAGGTGGGGTGCCGTACGTGGAAGAGGAGCCAAGGGGAAACATCTTTTGGGGATTTTTTTTCCGGCTGAACCTCATTTGCATAGCGGCCAAAAAAGGCCAGCTCGCCCCCTCCCCTCCACGGCCCCCCCCCCCCCCCGATCCTAACCGGTAGGGAAGGGCGTGGAAAGCAGCCAGGGATAAGCCTATTTTAAGCGTCACGACCAGGGGTCAAGCGGGCCAGGGGTCAGCCGGGTCACGGGGGAGCAGGGCTGCAATTACCCTTCTGCCAACTAAAATTTGGCGGAGGAAATCTGGGTGGAAGAATTTGGGAGAAAAAATTTGGGGGAAAAGTGGGGACCACGGGGTCAGGGGTCACGGGTCAGTCGCTGCCCGGACACCCGGCGGGGTCAAAGGGTAAGAGGCGGAGGCCGCTTTACGGAGTCGCCTCAACTGCTAATTTGGAAACAGTAAATTAATGGGGTAAATTTTGCGGAATTTATATGTGTGACATGACTGTCAAGAACTCTAAAATTTCACCTATAAATCCTTAATATTGACATTTTTTGCAGGCAATCTCATATCCAGCATTTTACTATAAAAAAATTATGACAAATAAAAAAGAAAATTTTGTGAAATTTAGGTGCAACTCCAGCTAGATTGCAAATGTTCAACATCTAAAAACTTTGATTGCAGTACATTTCTTGCAAAGAAAAGTTTTCCCACTATCATACAGCAATTTATTAAACCGTAATCTTTTTTTTCAAAATTTAGGGATAAACTTTTTCTACTAGCTTGGAAAAGTTGCTTCCTTTTTAACACGATAAATACACATAAATTAGACACGAATGTTAAGCGGGCAATAAATGACTGTGATAATGAGCACATGGAAAAAACATTTAAATAAACGAAATAAAAACTTATTTCAAATTTTTTTGGACTAAACTGCGGATCAACAAACACTTAAATTTGAATTTTATTTTTTCAGTCGATTTATGAATATTCTTCGACCGGAACGACGTCAATTATACTCACAGTCGAAAAAGTAATTTTAACATAAAACGGTTCTCGCGATTATTTATTTGAGAAAATGCTGGCCCAGTTACAGGAAGACGAGTACGAAACATAATAGGTAAAAAACTTTTTTGAAAACACCAAAGTTTAAGTTAACTTCTGTATTTAAAATTTCATACAATTAGATACATAAAGCAGAAAGTAAAAAATAAAAAAAAATCGTGGATTTTATGCATTCATTCTATCGTTTTTCGGATTTTTGCAGAATTTGTAATGTTTTTTAATCTTACGAAGTTATTCAGGTATAGTTCGTTTGTTTAC
Source organism: Cylindroiulus punctatus (assembly GCA_034695085.1). NCBI lineage: Eukaryota > Metazoa > Arthropoda > Diplopoda > Julida > Julidae > Cylindroiulus > Cylindroiulus punctatus. The sequence goes on from JAQFYZ010000848.1 coordinate 3,476, forward strand.
CAAATATTGATAAACATAATTTTTGCAGCTTAGACAAAAACTTTCTTGAAGCAAAACTAATGTTACAAAGAAAGACTTTGAATTGAACACTGAATTTAAACACCGATTTGTAAATTGTCCATTAAATACAATTCAAACTTTGAGAATAACCATGACATTTTTTGGCTTTAATCTTTATGTAATGTTATGTTTTTCCACATGTCATGAGAGGTCAGGTGCACACAGAACCGTTACAAAAAGGACTTGCAATGTGATGTTGTTAGATGTGCATCTAACAACATGTCATCGAGTTGCCAACTTTCACCATAAACCGATGATCAAAGCTAAGTGCTGGGCAAAATAGAATTCGCTAATCTGAGATTAAAGTTTCTGGATGCAAGATTAAACTAGGCTGTTTGGCCTTCGCTGGCGTTGGAAAATAATAATATTTTGGAAATGAGGAAACGTGGCTTACTCTGTTTCTGGGGTGGGGTGCAAAACACGATATGTCCATGACGGTGGTAGTAAAAGTCCGAAAATCTGGCTAAAAATAAACGCGCTGAAATTGCAGCCCGGCGAACTTTGACCTCACGCGCGTTGCACGTGCACACTCCTTCTGGGGAAGAAGCTCGAGGTGGGACGAGGTGAAGACGATCGACCTTCGACCTCTGTCCCCTGACCCCTCGAGGCAAAAGCGGTTGACCTCGTTCGTCTGCCCTCGCTTCTGCTAATCAATCCAATCACACGCGCGACCTTTGACCCCCGGCGCTTAAAAACCGAGGGAGGAACAAAAGAGCGGCCAGGACTGGTTTCACATGGGGTGGGCCATGGCCGAAATTGCAAAACGTGAACAATTTGAAAAAACGAAGCAGATGCTCCCAGAATAAAACATACACAACGTGAAAAACACAACGTTGACAAAATGCCAAATTAGCTCGTGAGGCCTGTCTCAACCATGTCTCACGTGGAATTAATCAAATGTCCGAATTATAAATTTGGGCAAGTATTTTCTTGCCCAACCTTTCTGCAATGTTTATATAATAAGAAGTTATTATTTATGCAATGCTTTTGCCATGCTTTAAACCGCTTTTGCCATGCAAAATACAGTGTAGATCAACAGGTTTCAGGTCCAAAAATTGAATTCAGCTGATGTACTGGCTGTAGAAAATTAAGAAAAATCATCGCAAATCTCTGTTGCAATGACTGCAATGCAAGTCACTGTCATTGCAAATCTCTATTGAGTTTGGCACAACCATGCAACATGGACATGTATGATACCATCCAGGTGGCAGCACCATAGGCATCAAACTGAAGCGAAAATGACTAGAAGCCAAGTTCCCCATAAACAACTAAAATAACTTATTTTATCTCACTGTCAACAAACAAACAAAAATAATTAATATTTGTGTCATTTTCATGCAAATTAAATTTCAATTTTCGGTACTTGTCCATTAACGGAACTACCTGTTATGTTAGGGTAGGTTAGGTTAGGTTAGGTTTTTTGAGCGTTTATACCTACCCTAACCTTACCTAACATAACCTAACCTAACCTAACCTAACCTAACCAAACCTAACCTAACCTAACCAAACCTAACCAAACCTAACCTAACCTAACCTAACCAAACCAAACCTAACATAATATGTAGTTCCGTTAATGGACAAGTACCCAATTTTCTCCCATGGCATTATCCAAATTTAACTAAATATGCAAAGCTGTAGTTTTCATACAAATTTAATTTCAATTTTCTCCCATGGCATTACCCAAATTTAACTAAATATGCGAAGGTGTAATTTTCATACAAATTTAATTTCAATTTTCTCACATGGCATTACTCAAATTTAACTACTGTAACTATGCAAAGGTTTAACCCTTTGCAAAGCCCAACTGGACATATACGAAATGCTTGGATTACACGTTATGAGCAGTGGTTTAGATCTCAAGTTATCACTGTCCCTCCATGGGATGAAATATTTTCACCATACATGACTTTCCCTGACTTTTCCAGATTAAAAAAAAATTACTGACCACTTTGACCACTGAAATTCAAAAATATGACACCTGCCAATATAGTTAACGCTACACCCAGTATACTTATCATGACGATAGAAAAAACATTCTTCTCAAAGTAAATCAATTGACCCTGACAAATCCAAGTTTTCCATATATGGGAGAAGCCTGTCATTTGTGGTTTTAAACCAAACTCCAAGGTGTTTTTTCTGGTTTTGGTGGTCAGTGATGGTCAGTTGCTCTCGCACCATCTTCCATGGCTGCCAGCAAAACAAAAACTGCAAGTGGTCAATCAAAATTCCCCCAAATTTGCCAGTCAAAAAGCCAAATTTCGTCCACCCCCTCGAACCTATTCCCAGTTTGTTATTGTTATCCCCCAGTGCGTGAGGCACCGCCAAATTTGGTAGCCTAATTAGGGCTATTTCACGAGCTGTGGTCAAGCCAAAATGGCCTGTGGTCAAGTTTTTTCTGGTGTTTTTTTCTGGGGGCAAAAAAGGCAGAATCGCCACCGATTTGAGCCTAATTAAAGGAGGAGAAGAAAAAAAGGGCAACACAGTAAATACCGGCGATTCTTTCCCCCAAATGTCCAGAAGAAGGTGTTTCGGTAATAAAAACGCCATAAAAAGGTCCAGTCGCCGTGTGGAGTCCGACATGAGAGCTACGTGTTTCGTTTGACCAATTAGTCAGGGGGTCAAGGGGGATCCCCTCACAATGAAGAAGTCAGAGGAATGGCCAAAAACTACGAAAAACCCCATTCGTTTTCAAAAGACACCTGATTTTTATGAGTCATTTTGGCCAATTTGCTGTTTTGTCCTTAAAAATTCTGACTTTTTTTTTAAATCCAGGTTTTGGGATTTTTTTGGTGATTTTTTTGGGGATTTTTCCAGGTGGACCAAAAATGAGCATGAATTTTTATTTTCAGGGCAGTCGCAGGGTGGAGACGAAATTTCGGCATAAAACAGCCAGGCCAGACCACACCGTCATGGCAGACCTCAAAACATGGAGGAAGACCATTAAAAACGGACATTTTACCTAAAACTGATAAAGAGATTATCAACAGATAGGCCAGTCGCCTCACAGGGCGTCATCAAAAGATGAAACAAGAAAATCGGCTTTTTTAACATAAATTTCACTTTTTCCACTTAGAAAGAATGCATTCGACGCCATGGATGCGTTTTTGCAGACAAGCTGAATGCATTTCATCTATCAACCAACTAAGTGCCAAGTACGAAGTTGTGAAAGTGGTAATCTTTGTTGACAGTGTGATACTTATGATTTGCAAATAAGCACCTTGCAGACATGTCAAAAACTTGGTGAAAAACAGCATATTTCCACCAAGTTGTGTCAAGATCCATTTTGACATGCACAACATTAGCACCTGTCATAGATTGACACGGCATATCATTAGCACCTGTCAAAGCTGTCAGGTGACGTGTGATTAAAACATGTTTGTTTATAAAATGTGTGTATTGGAACATTTCATTGGATACAGTAGCATGGAGACGTGTCAATAAGTAACACGTCTATGCAAACATGTCAAAAACATGGTATTGGTAATAAATTGGCACGTTTCCACCGAGTTGTGTCAACATCAACAACCTCCTTGACATGCCATATCATTAGAATCTGTCATCCTGTCACCTGATGTTTGTTTTAAACAATTATTTAGAGCTTAAGGTGAGCTAAAGCAATGGAAAACATTTTAGGTCACATGTCCTGTAACATTTTGTGTCATATTCCTACAAGTTGCATGTAGAAAATATGTCAAAAACACAGTAATGGTAATAAATTGGCACGTTTCCACCGAGTTGTGTCAACATCAACATCCTCCTTGACATGCCATATCATTAGAATCTGTCATCCTGTCAGCTGAAGTAAAACACCTGATGTTTGTTTTAAACAATTATTTAGAGCTTAAGGTGATCTAAAGTAATGGGAAACATTTTAGGTCACATGTCTTGTAACATGTGGTGTCATATTCCCACAAGTTGCATGTTGAAAATATGTCAAAAACACAGTAATGGTAATAAACTGGCACGTTTCCACCAAGTTGTGTCAACACCATCCTTCTTGACATGCCATACATTAGCATCTGTCATCCTGTCAACTGAACATTTGGTGTTTGGTTTGAACATTCATTTACACCCTAACATTTTATTGTAGGTTACAATTGTTTTATTAGTTACATGTATTATCATGTATAGTTATTTGCATTTTTGTTACAATTTTGCTGAAACATTCTTGTACTTATGTAGGATGTCATTCTGATGTTTCTTTTTATTTGACTTATACCCTACATGTATATCCATTTTGTTTATCCCATTGTAGCATGGCCAACCATCTATTTACATGTACATGTATATGGTTCAACCTTACTGACCATTGGCAACTACTGCAGTTATGGTTCCCAATTGGGACCTTTGGGTTTACAGCAGATGTTGTGGCCACGTGTGCTGACATCATTTGCATAAATAGAAATTTAAGGAGAGGCCGTTTTGGGTTTGCCCCATCCAGGAGGGATCAATGAATTATTCCCACTAAGAGGGTCTTTTGCACTGGGAGGGTCAGCCCACTGACCTCACCATACCAGTATGTACACAAATGGCCGCACTGACGACAATGGGTCAACAGGTCACTAAGTTCACTAACCCACAAACCGACTGACCAATTGATGGAAACGGCGCTCTACACACTGACCATAAATATCCCTAATGAAAATGATACAGAATGAAAACGTAATGTAGATCACATCAGCAAATATTCACACTTGTATCAGATTGCAAAAATCACCTCAATGAATTTATTATCCATAAATTAATCCCCCACTGGCAACATCAGTGAATTAATTTTGAAAAAATATTTATGGACACTGTACTTTTGGAAGGTAACCAATGTCTATTTGTACTGATGATTGCTCAGATATTTTTAAAATAATTTCTGCAATAATACCAAACTTCTCAAATGACAGTATCAGTTTAATTAATACTTAAGTTTCAACACGTTTCTGGCAGTGCTAATCCACATCACCACTGTCTAGACATGTCAGAAACATGTTATTAGAATAACTGACATCATGACCTACATGTCAGTACCACGTTTTTGACATGTAGGAAATATTACGAAATTGTCAAACAGTGCAGTACGATCAATGGCATGTTAGCTAACATATGTCACAGACATGCATTAGACTGGCATCAATTCATAGAACTGTTAAAATCATCTCAAATTACACGCCCTTGACATCTCAACATGTCAGTGCCACGTTTGAAGTGTAACAAACAATCTCATATTCAAATAATCAGAATATTGCTTGACATGCCAGCCAACCTAATGTCATAAACATACCATCTCAATGAGACTGTCATCACTTCACATAGTAGTCAAAAACATCCCAAATTACATGTCATTGACATTGAACACGTCAGTGCCACGTTTTTAGCATGTGATAAACATGATGAAATACTCAAACAATGCAGAACTTTGGTTGACATATCAGCCAACCACATGCCATACTGCCATGTCAACATGTGTCCATCAATTCACAGAAGTGTTAAAATCATCTCAAATGACACGTCCTTGACATCTCAACTTATTCAGACTTACTTTTTCACATATTCTGTTACATTCTTTGACTACTCTTCCCCAATGGCAACGCTGGCTTGCGCAGCGCCCTCTACACACAAGTTGAAGGTCCTAAGCTGAGCAAGGGGGTCCTGAAGAAGGCATTGTCAACAAACAGTCCAAAGATATGCCATCGTCCAGACCCCTGAAGGCGACAGTGGTGGGGTCACCCATTGTAAGAAATACTTTTCTAAAGAGGTCTTTAAGACGTCTGAGACTCTGAGCCTCCAATTTATCCATTTGAGGAGCTACCAGCTATGACCGGAATGTGATCATGGGTGGCGCTGCGATCGCTGGAGTCTATGGAATTTAAGGAAGATGACCAAAAAACACACCAAAACAGGAGGGGGAAGTTAATGGACAAGAATGCAATTTGAAGTGGCACTGAAGGAGATTGGGTGCTTATCGATTTTACTCAAACTACATTGTTTGATGATAGTTGCTCATGGGGAATCTCCCGTTAGATGACCACCAATGAGCATCAATCCATTAGGCTTTTGAGGAACTTGGCATTTCCATTTGCAGTTCTCAGTATCAACCATTTGTCTGAGTTTGTCTAATATAAGGAAAATTGATGCATGATGTTCCAAAAAGTGCTGATTTGGGCTACATGTAAATGTATACGTCCATGGATGGCTGATAAGCTGCCTAATGTTTCTGCCATAACCACATTGGCTTCAAGGTCTGTTTGAAACACTTAAGCTACATGTACATCCCACAAAACACATGTCCAAGACAATGTCCTTCACACTATTGGACTATCTCAACATCTGTCTGACATGTCCAAGGCAATGTCTTTCATACCATTGGACTGTCCCAATATCTGCCTCTGACATGTCCAAGACAATGTCTTTCACACTACTGGACAGTCCCAACATCTGTCTGACATGTCCAAGGCAATGTCTTTCCCACTACTGGACTGTCCCAACATCTGTCTGACATGTCCAAGACAATGTCTTTCCCACTACTGGACTGTCCCAACATCTGTCTCTGGAATATCCAGCAAGTGTTTACAGTAAAGTGTGGTACACTCTTGAGCAACACTTCACACAACATATATGTCCAAGACAATGTCTTCCACACCATTGGACTGTCCCTACAACTGTCTCGGACATGTCCAAGGCAATGTCTTTCACATATTGGACTGTTCCAAGTGCCCAACATCTGTCTCTGACATGTCCAAGACAATGTCTTTCACACTATTGAACTGTCTCTGACTGTCTTACATGTCTCTGGCATATCTGGTGCCATTGAAGACAATGCCCTCATGGCTGTAATTCTGCTCCATTAGGACATCCGGCCCCTAGCTCCTTACCAAGGTGTCCCCACCCTGTGGAACAACAGAGGTCCTTCGCTCGTGAGAAGCACCAGAAGAGAATGGGGAAAAAACCCGGAAGGGCATTAGCATAAAAGGGGGCAGGTTGCAGGTAAGGGCCCCTCTCGAGCACTTCCTAAATCAATTTAAATTAAGATAAATGGTTCTACATGCTGGCGATTCAATAATGGCGGCCGAGTTCCGCTTCCTGCACGCACCGCCACACGTAACAATAATATTTGGGACCTGGATTTGGGACCCAGCCAAGCGCACAGGACCTGGAGGGGACAAAGGGCGCGGTGCAGACCCCCGAATGCACACGTTGGGCCGAAATCAATCATGGGAGCCCGAACAGTGAGTGATGGTCCAGGCAAGGACCAGGTCCAAAATGGCGGAATGTGGGGCGCCACCATCAATCTAAGGCAAGGGGCCTTTGATGGAACGATGTCTTTGGCGCATTTTCCGGCGAATTAATGGACGAAAAGGCATACAAATGATGGGGCCTGTGTTGTGGAGGACCATGGGGACAACAAGATGGATGAATGGAGGAGGGGTCGCACTGCAGACTAGGGGGACCCAAACACCAAAGGGCCTTCCAGGTCCATCAGCAGACATCACCTTCAGCATAACAGGTCAGAAGAGGGCCCTTCTGAGACACCCTCGCAACAACAGGGCATGATGTCACACGGCGTCCTGTCACGCGTTAATTTCGCGATGCTCTTTCCCGAAATGGGCAATGCAGCTATGGCGGCGCACAATGTCGCGTTTCCACTCAGCGCCCCCTAGCGGCCGAATACAAAAACGTTTCACTGCAGAAAAATGACAAACAGGACCCTGAAAGATGGTTGTTTGATAACACCAAACTCAATTCCCATATCTCTAATACTACGTTTGCAAAAAATTAGTAAAAAATTGGTAAAATTCACCAAACTGCTGCAAGCATTTACAACACCCTGTAGTGCAAAGAAAGCTAACACCAGGGGCTCTAGGGCTGAAATAAATAACTGTACAAATGGGAATGGTCTCTTGGCATATTCTGCTGGTGTTGCGCGCCCTATGTTCCAAGGTGACCTTATGTTCAGACAGGGCAAGGGGCCTAATTGTAGCTACCAGCACACCAGGGGCAATATTGGAAGTCGTACATCAGATCCATCATCGTCCGTTTTTTGGGGCTCTTACCCCTGTATGGGGTAAGGGGGGGGTATGGGGTGCCCCATTATGCCTCGCTCCCTGTCCCTGCTTTGGGGCCACGCCCTTAGCTTAGTGAGGGGTCGCCACTTTCGCTGTCCATTCATCGTCACTGAGGCGTTTCATGGCGCCCTTTGGTCGGTCCCCCCTCGCCGAAATCCGCACGCTTTTCTACCCCTTACCCCCTCCCCCCCCTAAGGGGACCCTCTTCATTTTTCTTCCCTGCCATGGGGCCCTTCTCACGGTTGGTGCCCTTAGGCGCTCGCGTCGCCCCACGCTTCTCGGCGAGGCAGCCCCAATAACGACGCCGTTAGAGATGTAGGGGGCGCCCCAATCTCCCTAAATCATGACGTCATAGAGCATGACGCCATATTGCATGTAACGCCAAAACAACTTTTGCGTTTACATTGAATGACATAAAACAGTCAAATTATGTTGCAATGAAACCACAAAATATGTGAAAAACGTTGACCAAGCAAAAACCTGAATTGGCTAACACAGCAAATCATTCGAATTGACTAATTGAAACTCAAAAGGGTCTAAGTGCAAAAAATATAGAACTAGTCAATTCCTAACAAAGCCTAACAAATGAATAGATACATACATGTTACCACTTTTGGATATTGTCAGGCTTCGTTGATACTGGCAGAGCATGCATGATACATGATTTTGTTACTTTTTGCATTATTTTTTGGAAATTTTAAATAATTTGACATGTAATTTGACAGAAATGTACAGTCAACGACGTAAGTTGACGTGTCAATTGTGACATGACAACGTACAGAACGTTGTCAAGGTCACATTTCAGTTCATGTACAGTACTGCACATTAGACAACATCTCAAAGTCACTTATCACAAAGTCCATCAGTCAAGGATGGAAGTTGACATGTCAACACAGCAATTTGTCATACAAGTCCATACACAACATTTCAGTAACATTTCAGCACATGTGAAAACATGTCACATCTAGCAAGGGTCTGATTTCTGCTGAAGAACATATGTTTGGCATGTCCTGATGGTGGACATTGCAGAGAATTTCATTAATTTCAAGCTCAATATAGAACTTTGCAATTGAGCTAAAAACAAATGCAAAGTTTCCGTCACTTATATGTAAGTTTCACGTAAGTTTAACACTGCACATGTGAAAAGCATATCCCACTGTCACTAACAAGGGTCAAACCAGATTCTTCTGCTGAAGAACATATTTTTGGCATGTCCTGATGGTGGACATTGCAGAGAATTTCATAAATTTCAAGCTCAATACAGAACTTTGCTATTGAGCTAAAAACAAATGCAAATTTTCTGTCACTTACATGTAAGTTTCACGTAAGTTTAACAGTGCACATGTGAAAAGCATATCCCACTGTCACTAACAAGGGTCAAACCAGATTCTTCTGCTGAAGAGCATATTTTGGACATGTCCTGATGGTGGTAAAGTGGTAAACGTGACACAAATCAGATCTCTGCATTAAAGTTCACTTACTAATTATCGTTCCTGGAGACAATGCATTAATTTATGGGCGTCCCTCGGCCCATTCCCATCGCTGCCAGCTCCCTGCCCTTCCAGCTGTTGATGATTAATGACGTTTGTGAAGCGGTCTTTGAAAGGGGAGGGGTCAAAGGGTCCCCCGTACGTAACCCCGAGGCCCCACCCTGGGCGTGTCACGCCACAGCTGCGAGGGTAGGGCCTTATGGGACCATGGACGAACAATGGGCGACGACCTCGCTTTCAAAGGGCCCTTTGCACTTGTGGCAACGCTCACAAACGATCAAATATAAACCCCCATAGAAGAGGCCCTCGTCAGCCAAATGCACTTAGGCTGGTGCAGCTGCTAGCCACGACCCCGAGTGACCCCGTTGGGATTCGAATCCAGGCTTTCAGAGCCCCCACATATTTATCACTGCCTAGGGCCAAACACCATGGGCCGCTTGGCTGCAAAGCTTCAAACCCAAAATCATTTATCCAGGAGCCAAAAAACTCCCTTTTCAGTGAAAAGTATCCACTCATTGACCTTTGTCCTCTTAATTGATGATATGGCTTGGATTAGATGGACCCACCTATTTCTTTTGATGTCTCCAATAGGAATGCATTTGGAGTAAAAATATATTTGGGAATAACTTTAGGAAAGTATTTGCCTGAATGAAACATAAATTTAACTCCATTTTTATGAATTAGATACATGTAGCTTAAAAATAAAACTTCTGGGATTATTGGTGTGTAAAGTGTAAAACAACATTCTGAATGAATGCCAAGAAACTCCCTTTTCAGTGAAAAATATCCACTCATTGACCTTTGTCCTCTTAATTGATGATATGGCATGGATTAGATGGACCAACCTATTTCTTTTGATGTCTGCAATAGGAATGCAATTTGAGTAAAACATATTTGGGAATAACTTTAGGAAAGTATTTGCCTGAATGAAACATAAATTTAACTCCATTTTTGTGAATTAGATACATGTTGTTTAAAAATAATACTTCTGGAATTATGAGTGTGCTAAGTGTAAAACAACATTCTGAATGAAAAAACTGCATTGGTGAAAAAACGTCTATCAGAATGAAAGCTATAATTTAAATAACAATGAATTGCCCTGAATGAAGTTAACGTTATCAGACATTCTTCATGAATGAAATTATTTAATACTTTTTTTCTGAATTAAACAGTATTTGTTTTTCTGAATGAAACAGCTTTGACATTTGTTTTTCTGAGGTAAATTTGCCTTAAAATAAGTACTCTTAATGAATCCGGTTTCACTATACACTTTTATAATTAAAATTCAGGAGAAAATAAACTTTTCCGAATGTGATCAGTTGAAAAATAATTTTTCTAACTGAAACAGTTTTTTTGTTTTTCTGAGTGAAACAGTTTTAACATATGTTTTCTGAATGACAGCTTTTAATTTTATTTTTTCTGATTGGAATTGGTTTTAGAAAACATTTTTCTGAATGAAACAGTTTCATCAATCGTTTTTTCTGAATGAGTTTAAGCATTTGTTCGTTCTGAATGATAACGTTCAATTTTCTATGTACTTCAATAGTTTTAAATATTTTTTCTGAATGAAAGTTTCATCATTTGCTTCCCTGAACAAGAGTTCTGAATTTTTCTCTTCTTAAACACATTTTTTTCTTAATGGGACTAGCTTTAATACACATTTCTGAAGGAAATTAAATAAATTATTTTTTCTGCATGAGATGAAACACAGTCTAAAGTGTGTTTTTGGAACTCAATCATACTCAACATGTCTGGGCCACATCAACAGTAAAAGGTCACATTTTGGCCGTTTTAATTGCACGATCAACAAGAAACGTTCTTTGCCCAAGTCAAACATTTTTGCAAGTATTACATGAGATTTTTTTCTTTTTGCAAAATTCACGCTTGGCCATCATCATGTTCCCTCTAACAGGGTATAAAAGAGCGTGTCTCATTTGATAAATCCCAGGCACATCAAAAACGAGAAGCATTTTTCATTGCACGTCCAGCTTTTTGTGTAGCTACGTGCATTTTTTGCTATTAAATGTCAATAAATAGGCGTCACAATGCCCCTTATGGGCCATATTTCCATTGTGAATGTGCTCCCCATTTGCAATCCCATGGCCCGCATGCCTTCTGACCATTTCGTTCCGCACAGCGCGCCACAGGTCAACAGAAAAGAGCTTAAGACGAAACGGGGTCTTATGGGAAGAAAAGCCCAAGAAGTCAAGTCAAAACCCCTGAGTTTTGGGCACCAGGGGTCAATCAGGGCCCTCGGAAAAACTTGAGCCAATATGGCGACGTGTTTCGCAGTTATAACAAGTTTTAAACGTGCAAAACATGCAATCGATCAATGCTTTTCGTAAAAAAGGTGTCACCAGACCTGTCTGACTTTCCCCAAAATAAGTTCGTTGTGGTTTCATGGCTATTTTCCAAGAAAAAGACAACGATTTCTCTAATAGTCTGAATAATTTTGGATAATAATTTGAAAAATGTTAAGAACCCCTTAAAATGTTAAATTTCAAAACCCATATTTAAGTACTCGTGAAACCTGGCGCAAGTTACCAATGCAGGGCTTGTGCGACCGAATAGCGATCGCTTTTAAAGTTGCAAAAGATGCATTCACTCCCACGCTTTTCAAGTAGTGAAATCTAAAATGTTAAATTTCAAAACCCATATTCAAGTACTCGTGAAACCTGACGCAAATTACCAATACAGGGCTAATGCGACCGAATAGCGATCGCTTTTAAACTTGCAAAAGATGCATTCACTCCCATGCTTTTCAAGCAGTGAAATCTAAAATGTTACATTTCAAATCCCATATTCAAGTACTCGTGAAACCTGACGCAAGTTACCAATACAGGGCTCGTGCGACGAAATGCGACCGAATAGCGATCACTTTTAAACTTGCAAAAGATGCATTCACTCCCATGCTTTTCAAGTAGTGAAATCTAAAATGTTAAATTTCAAATCCCATATTCAAGTACTCGTGAAACCTGACGCAAGTTACCAATACAGGGCCCGTGCGACGACATGCGACCGAATAGCGATCGCTTTTAAACTTGCAAAAGATGCATTCACTCCCACGCTTTTCTAGTTGTGAAATCTAAAATGTTAAATTTCAAAACCCATATTCAAGTACTCGTGAAACCTGACGCAAATTACCAATACAGGGCTCGTGCGACGAAATGCGACCGAATAGTGATCGCTTTTAAACTTGCGAAAGATGCATTCACTCCCACTTTTCAAGCAGTGAAATCTAAAATGTTAAATTTCAAAACCCATATTCAAGTACTCGTGAAACCTGACGCAAATTACCAATACAGGGCTAATGCGACCGAATAGCGATCACTTTTAAACTTGCAAAAGATGCATTCACTCCCACTTTTCAAGCAGTGAAATCTAAAATGTTACATTTCAAAATCCATATTCATGTACTCGTGAAACCTGACGCAAATTACCAATACAGGGCTCATGCGACCGAATAGCGATCGCTTTTAAACTTGCAAAAGATGCATTCACTCCCATGCTTTTCAAGTAGTAAAATCTAAAATGGTGAAATTAAAGCGCCCATGTTGAGAGGCCTCTATTATGGGTCATGAGGCAGGTAGGCAGACCCAACCAGGGCCCAAAGACGGAGGGTCCTTATGGGTCCCAGTCCTAGGGGGCGCCCCTTACCCCCAGATAAGGTGCTAGGCGTCCGGCGCACTCACTTTCTCATGCGTCACTCACGTGCAAGAAGAGTGACCAAAGGCCAGTGGACAAAAGGGGCGCATGGGGGACAGGGGTCCCAATTCAAAGGTCTCCACAAAGGGCCTTGTTTGTCCCCCTTCTTTGGCCAGCATTTCCCCCTCGATCCTCTTCTTCCTTCTTCCTCCAAAAACTGCTCCTCTTGTGTCAATGGTTCAGGGCCCAAATATTTACAAGCGATGATAATTTTGACAAACAAGGTGCCCGTGAAAAGGGCCCAAAAAAGATGGGAGCAGGCGACTGCAGCCACACCTGCGACACAAAAGCGCCGAGCGCCGCCAGGGGGCGCACGCAACCGGAAAGACCAGTTGCAAATTTGCCCAGGGCCCCCTCCCCTGCCCTTAGCTGGGCTGGGGCACCAGAAAAAAATTAACGAGCCGCCAGAAAGGGGCCCAATTAAACCCAGAGGCAACCCTGCCGCCTCCGGGGATGACCTCTGACCCCGTTATTATGCCACAAGTTTCACCTGGTCAACTCAAGGTGGGATGCTGGCCAATGATTGGTCAAAGAAGGCTAGGATTTGATCACATGCAATGCGTTTTATAAGTAACATTGTTTTCTAATGAATTTTCTTATTTTTTATGCCTTTCCTACGTTTTTTTTTATAATTTGTAAATTTTATTATGTATTTGCTATATAATTTGCATATTTTCTCATGTAATTTCATATTTTTATATAGCACTTTATAATTTGTATTTTCATGTAATGTATGTTCTTGCATGTACAATTGTATATGTTCGCACGTTGTACGCATTTCTTATGTAGTATCTTTACAATTTTAAATTTTCCTATGTACTTTCTCATTCATATGCGTGTACATGAGAAATGCATATAAATGGGGAAAGTATATAGGAAAATATAAAACTATTAAGAAACTACATAAGAAATACATATAAAGTGCGACCATACATACATGTACAAGAAAAGATTCGAATTATAAAGGTCAACATACAAATATGAAATTACGTAAGAAAATATACAAATTATAAAGAAAATACGTAAGAAATAAATTTAAAAAATGTATTTTCCTTCAATTAATATATAACATTATTTTCTCATGTATTTCTACTGCATTTTCTTGTGTAATTTCATACTTTTTACCTAATCGTTTATAATTTGTATATTTTCGTTCGCACTTTGTATGTATTTCTTATGTAGCTTCTTTATAATTTTATATTTTCCTATGTACTTTCTCATTCATATGCATGTACATGAGTAATGCTTATAATTCAGAAAGTATATAGGAAAATATAAAATTATAAAGAATCTACATAACAAATACATACAAATTGCGACCATACATACATGTACAAGAAAATATACGAATTACAATGGCCTACATAAAAATGTACGAAATTACATAATAAAATACAAAAATTATAAAGAAAATGCGTAAGAAATAAATAAAAAAATGTATTTTCCTTCAAAACTATATAACATTATTTTCTCATGTATTTCTACTGCATTTTCTTACGTAATTTCATACTTTTTACCTAATCTTTTATAATTTCTATATTTTCGTTCGCACTTTGTAAGTATTCCTTATATAATTTCAAATCTTCGTATGTACTTTCTCTTTTATATGCCTTTGTTATGTACGTGTATTTTTTGATGAACACACCTGTAAAGTCATTTCTGTGTTCCTGTTATGCATTTTCCTTAAATATAAAATGGGGTGTTCCTTCGCTAGCAGACACCCTGTATACCTGGATATGATAAATGCGTGCAGTTATTGATATCCAGACCTTGGGTAGTTGAAATCGATACGAAATTCAAGATAATGGCCACCAGGGGGCCAGGACTCAGCATGAGGTTAAGCTGCAATTTGGCAGGAACAGCAGCGCATTAGGCGCTAAAACGGTACATGAATTTCTTATGTTTTATGCAAATGAGTTGCTACACGCCCGTGCCCATGTACGCCAATATATATTGCGCTTAAATACATCGTTTTCCTCTCGCCCTCCTTCATCTGTTATGAATTATACTAGAAGTACAAAACCCCTTGCACGATTCACCCCAAAGATAAATGGACGCCAAACATTAATCACGGACTCAGCTTTAGGTGGACTCAAAAAAATCGACATTATTAATCCAGTGGGAAATATTGAGGTGCAGTTCCAACCGGAAGTGACCGGAACATATGACCGAAGATCATATACGAGTATGGTTTAAAAATGCATATACAAATGTGTTTCACTGACAAAAATGCATTCAGAAACATGTTGAATACAAGAGCATACGTTTAAATTTAAATCACAGAAATGCATGTTCAAATACGTTTCATGCAATGAAAAACGTATTTTCGAATATGTTTTGGTCATGAAAGGGTGTTTTCAAAAACTTAACACTCACAGAAATGCATTTTTAAAAACACATATATATACATGCACATGTAAACATTTCAAATTACTGTATATCTTTGTCACTGAAACATATCTGTAAATACATTCCTTAAATACTTTAAAGACATACTTAAAAAACTTTTATTTAAAAAAATAATGTTTTTTCAAAGTATTTGAAGTTTTTTTAAAGTAGGTCTTTAAAATATTCAAAGAAATGTATTTATAAATATGTTTCATTAACAAAGATATACAGTATTCTGAAATATTTCATTTGCTTGCAGTGCAAATGCATTTTCAGATGTGTTTCGTTCAGGAAACTATATTTTACACATGTTTTATACACACGAAACTATATTTACACATGTTTTATACACACGGAACTACACTTTCAAGTAGGTTTCATTCACAAAGATAAATTTTCAAAAGTATTTCGTTTACAGAAAATGTATTTCATTTGCAGAAATGCATTTTCGAATGTGCTTCGTCCACGGAATTAAGTTTTCAAATATGTTTCATACACGAAACTATTTTCAAATATGTTTCATTCAAGAAACTGTTTTCATCAATACTCCTCAACATATGTCTTAGCTTCCTTAAAAAATTAAAATCTACAATTCAATTCAGTTCATTTATCAACCAACGTCATTTCTTTAGCTATTATAAATTTCTATAATCCCATAATCTGAAATTTCAGAAAATTAAATTTGAAACAAATCGCGCCACCTGGTGATTGGACTAACCTTCGACCTTATCTTTTTAAATTGCGATGTCACGTAATAACATGTAGCACACAGTAAAAAAATACGTTGCTAATTAAGAGCAGCACGAGTTAATGATTTATTTCAGCTATAAATTAACACATCAAACGAATTTATCCGTGCACAAAATGCATGATGATGGAAGATGTGATAATCAACTGATCAAAGTCACAGTTTTAATAGTTTTAATGTATACTCCAGCAAAATGAAGTACAGGGACTTATAAACTTTATCATGACATTTAAGTCATGATGTCACAAATTGACGTCATCAACCATGGCGTGACGGTGTACAGTGCATTCACTAATTTGCATAAATGTGAAAGAAACACATTAAAACGTGATCAGATTTCCTAATAATGAAAATCAAAATTGAATTTCAACAACACCCAAAAACTTTCGAAGTCATGTGACGTACCTATTTTTCAAAGAACCTGCTTTGATACAATTAAGTATGCAAGTGCACCACCTAGTGGCTGAAAATTTCCCACATTTTTAAACTAAAAATACACAATAATAATCTGGATACCTTGGCTAAAAACATTTTTTTCTCGCAGTTTATTTCGTGATGCATAGATGGCGCTGTACATGCACATGTGACATGCCATGCAGCGCCATCTCTTGAAGGAAATGCAAAATGCAACCAATATGGAATACATTAAATTAATTTATTGTGGGCGTTTGCATTTCTTCAAATCGTTTTACAGAAAACATTGTAAAATTGCAGCAACTTCAAACAACTATTTTTAATTCTTCCTAATTTCTCTTTTCGAAAATTTTAATCTTTCCAAAATTTTAATTTTTCCAAAGTTTTGAAATTTGAATCCGTTTATTGTGCACATTTGCATTTCCTCGAAATCGAATTTCAGAATATACTGGATAATTTGCAGCAATTTCAATCAGCCATTCTGATTTTTTTGTAAATTGCACAAATGTAAATTTCGAATATTTAAAATTTTTCGAAAGTTTTGAAATTCTGCAAGCCTACAACCACTCTTATATTGAGAAGAGTCTGAAGAGATTTGGGGTAAGGACACCCAGGGGTAGGTTAAAATGAAAGAAAAAAAAATAACAAGATACACAAGGAGGTTTATCAAATGTCTTTTGCATCTTTTGCTACATCAATAAAGCACCATCGCTAAATTATATTAAAATTCAACAGCGGAGAATCTCGTGAAATCGAGGTCAGGGTAGTTTTCCCCATTTATTAAATTCAATTAGTTACTATAAATGGCCGAGCATGAACACGACGAGTGTGGGCCAGGGCCACAGCCCCAAAAAAAAATGTTCAAATTCTTGACCAAATAAAGCAGTTTTTTGGGGGATCTTCTGAAAGCTGTTATGAAGTCAGGAACCCCAAACGTTTTTGAGCTGAATTTTCTCTACAAAATCACTTGGAAATTTCCCAGAAGTTGGGCTAATTAAAAGTGGGTTGGTTATGCAATTTTAAAACCAAAAAATTAATTTGATTAATTTGTCAATATTTGGCGAAAAGTAATAAATCCCAGCAATTCTTTAGTTGTAACGAGAAGTTTAATTTTATTTGTTAACCAGCAAACTTGGACAATACGAAGATTCCTACAACAAAAGTGGGAAATCTGTTCAAAATTTAGGAATAAGCTAAACAGAAAGACAATTTGCATCAAAATAGCAGTTTGTTGTATTTATCTAAAAATAAATTTCAGATATTTTTACATGTGAACACAGACATTTCGACCGCAAATCAACTTAGTATACAATTGTGAATACCTCATACAATATATTCCATATTTTTAATTAAATTGCAGAAAATTTCAATTACTTTTAGCTCAATTTCGAACTTTGCCATTGAGCTAAAAATCAATGCAAATTTTCCCTCGCTTTTAAGTTATTGATCTAAATTTTGAACAAATTTCTTACCTTTATAAAGTAAAATTTTTCATATTGTCCAAGTTTCGTAGTTTATAAGTAAAATTCCACTAACCTTTCTGATATTTATAGAATTGCTTTCGAAATATCATGAGGCATTTTTATAGAAAATATAAATACGAATTAAAAAAATATAGTGGAAATTCAGATATTATGGGTAAGAATGTTTTGGAAATATGAACATAACTGGTAGGTTTCAGCGAAAGCAAGGGTTGGAGAAATTTTATAAAACTAGAAAACAAGGCACATTATTCACCGTGGGATAACCGCATTAATGTGATGGACATTATGGGGCTGAAAGTGCATTTTCGGCTAAAATTTTAGATGAAAAGGCATGAAAAATCGTAAAAATGCCATGCTGGCCGCACCCCATAAGAACCACATCCTCAATCGTTAAAAACTTAAGTTGTTGCAATTCTGGTTCAAGTAATAAAATATGTTGACAACGTCATTTGTCAAAAGTGATCCTTTTCAGCTGCCCCTTGCACAAAATGGGTAACAACCCTATCTTTCCTAAAAATACGTCCCTTAAGGCAAAATTCAAGCCATGGCAGTTTCATTTATTTATTTGGAAATTGCGGAAATTAAACTTCATGAAACGAAATTCATTTTAAATTTAATGGATTTTGTACAACTTTTAACCTGAAGCACCATAGTAAATACAAAATTTTCAGTTTAAAAAATGCATTTTTTAAAATACATTAAATATTTTCGTTGAAGTATGGAAATGTTAACATGAAAAGTTGAAGATGTTATGGAAAACTTTAAAAATTGTTTTTATGGAAATATTTAATCATAGTTTAGCAATTTAGGATAGGCAGCATGTACATGTACAGTAATCAAATACATGTACAATTTGGGAAAACTCCAAGATTAACTGTAATTTAGAAAAAAATTCTTGGCAAAAAGAAATTTTGAAAAATAAGTAAAATAACAGAAAATATCGAAATTATGAAAATTCAGAATTACAAATATCCCATTGAAGTTTGGGTAATTTAAAAATATTTGAAAAACTTGAAATTGTCTATCAAATTTAACACATGATAGAATTTCCTTTATTTAACTCTGAATACAAAAACAAATCAACATTTCTGAAGTTTGATTGTTTTTCCCTTAAATTTGGTAATTTTTGAGCTAAATTCAAAGTACCTGTTATTTCCTTAGGTTTTTTGTTTTCGATGCAAATCGTATTTTTTATATTTGCTGTTTAAAAAGTATAGAAGATGTAATGAAGATGCAAAAATCCACTTATTTTTTATGGTGCAAGAATAGGAGTTTCCCTATAATTTCCATGATTTTCAGAGCAATTTCTAGAGCCCTCCCCACACGTTACGTATAAAAAAGGAAGTATTTTTTTGTAATTTATGAAACTGCATGTCACAATTCCGCTTTTAACTTTTTTCGCATGGAGGGGGTTAACATTTGCTCTGATTTGGTTACTTTGCTTTATATCCCCATAATTCATGCAGCCTTCTTTAGGGTTTTCACCTATTTCATGTATTTCATGTTTTTGTCCGTTTAACTGCTAAGTTCATCCTGAAATTTAACTCAATAAAACACATTTTGTCAACTCACAAGCGCCTCCACCTGGTGGCGAGCTATGAAATCTTAGCAATGCATTGTTTGTAAGTGCACATTATAAGCAAATACATGTATATGCTTAAAATGTGCACTTAAGGTGTGCAATCAAATGTCATATTGCAATCTAAAGAAAAATTCACCATGACATTTTCAACCAAAAGTCATGTATAAATATCACAAATGCTACTTGTAAAGAAAGCTACATGTTTTATTGCTAATTTTATTAAAAGTGCTGATATGGAAAACAATATTTTATAAGGAAATAAACAGCAAATTCAAGAACTTACAATTTCTAGTAGCCATGTCTCAATCTTTTTCAAAATACTTATTTTTTTATACTTTCAATCATGGAAGAAAATTTGAAAAAGATTGCATAGTAATAGTGCTATGTTGCAAAAAATGGGAATTCTCTATTTGAACACTATAATAAAAATAGCATATTTCGTTACAATAAATGTGACTGACATTGAAAACCATGCCTTTTCATATTGGTTTGTAAAAACACATGATTTTCTTTAATTTTCTCACAACAAACGTACAATGTATACAGCACCCCTATGCTCTGTGGATGTCATACACTGTATCTAGGTAAAATGCATTAAATTCTGATGAAACAAGTATACAGCGCCCCCTATGCCCAGTGGCATCTTGGTAAAAATGCACAATTTGCTGGCTCATAACGCACGTATGAAGCGCCCCCTAGGTTTAATTTTTGTATTTCGTCAATCATGAATCTATCCAGTGATTTGATGATCCATTTAAAAATTCTGCAAAAATACATGATTTTCGTATGCATGCAACACACGGATGCAGCGCCCCCTATGGTCAAACGCGCGTGTATGGCAGTGTCTTTTTGCGAAATTCATCCTGAAAATTTGGCACGAAAATCCCTCAAATTAATTAGTTAATTTCGATTGACGTGAACGCAGAATTGAGTTCGGATTAGCAGTAATTTGACGTCCTATTGTTAGTCGATTCTAATGTCCGAAATACACACACTATCATCTCAGCAAAGTGCTCGAGCTAGTGAATCGCCCTTTTTCACTGCTAAAATGTGCAAAAAAGGCACAAAAAGGGGCGAAAGTTTGCGTAAAATTTGCGTGAGATGGGAACGCCAGATACCCGCTATTTTCAATGCAAATTCGCATACACACAAATAGGAAAAAATGGGAAAACTGCATGGTGGTGACCGGAGAGAGTTGTCTCAAATTAGCAACATCACCTAAGCCCAAAATTGGACGGCAACAGGTTGCTTCTCATGTAACACATTAGCAGTGGTGCGCAAATATGGGAGATTTTCACATGCTGCTAAATATTGTCCATATTTGCCCGGCCAAGTGTTTGTTAGGCGTGAAAATGCAGGGAGTGAAAGTAGGATGGATCATTAGGGGGCGCCAAACAATTGGTACCATTGAGAATCAGTGCGTTGTGTCCTGTCATGCGAAATGGATCAATTCATGATGGACGAAATAAAAAAAAATTAAAAAATTAAACGTCGATCCAAATCATGATTTTCTACTTATAAAATGCAGTGTCATCATCTGAACGCTATTTCTTCCTGGAGGAGGTACTGGTTCATATACGAAGGTCGAAAACACAACCTGTTGCATCATCATCCGTTAAATTCGCATTTGGCAGGCTAGAGTAACGGTCGGTTAGTTTGCCTTTATTCCAGCCATAAACGCTAGCGCCATCTATGGTGAATTGCAACATTCGTGTCATTTGTGTCACCAACATTTGGGCCAACATAAGTGTCATAATCAGCCAGTAAACCTGATTAAACGTTTGATTTAATCGGAGTTTTGTGCACCCCACAAGACGCAATCTTGTCTTCATCAAATAGTTTAATGAAAATATTTTGCAAATATTTTGCTTTACTTTGCAAAATGTTGCCTAATTACTTTAAAAAAATGTTAGTGGGGTATATCATTAATTTATGAACATTTTGTGTATGGATAAATATAAATAATGGGACGCATGCAAGATGTTATGTAATTATTGGAAAAAGTCCATAAAGATTGAATATTTTCAAAAAATTTAAAAAGTTTATAAAATTGGGGTAAATGCTGCCTGCATACAACTATGAAGTATTTCATGAAGACTGGTATATTTGTTGTCAAAGTATAAAAATAATTAACTTTAATAATTTCATTTTGAGTGAAATTATAACGTAAGAAGTTATGTAAAATATAAATAATGAAATGTATCCAATGTTATAATTATTGGAAAAACGTCCACATAGCTGGGATGTTTGTTTATAACAAAAGTAAATGTTGCATAAAACAGTTTCATGAAGACTGATTTAATTTTTTGGTCTAATTTTTGGTCGAAATATTAAATAAATGATATAACAAAAATAAAGCACTTTTTCAGTGAAAGCATAGCGCGTAAGAAGTTTTTTCAAATATTCATAATGTAATTTACATAGCGTTAGAATTATCTGAAAAAAGTCTATAAGTTGGAATGTTTGTGAAACATTTTAAAGGCAATTTTCATAAAATAAGAGTCAATATTGCATGAAACTATTTCATGAATCATGGTCGAAATTGTGCATTATTGTCTAAAAGCGATCATGTTCCAAAAAGGGTTTTCAAAAAAACAAGTTTTTTTTCATTTTAAAGGAAAATTTTCTAGTGAAAATAATGCTTGTAGTGACATGAAATATTAAGTGTGTATCTTGTCTACGAAATATTACCCAAAATACATTTCTACGACAGTTGGATTGCTGGAATTACATGCATCTGACATTGGTGGAAAATGAAAAATTCCTGAAATGTAAAAAAGCCAAAAATGGGTCGCAGATGGCAGGATGATGATGGGCCCATTACCTGCCCCCCTGCTCCACCAAATGGGGTTAAATAACCGAATTTGTCACAGCTGGTCACCCAGCAAAACATTTCGGATGTGGTTCAAATCAGCGGGACACGCCAGGAGGGATTTCGAGCAGAAAAATTGCCAAAATTAACGAATCATTGCATTCGAAAATCGCATTTTCCCAAATAATCGTGGGTATTAATTAGGCTGATTAATGCTTCAGCTACACGATTGATTTCATGGACCAACGGCGTAGGAACGAACAAAATTGGAAATTGTTTCTGAAATTACACGAATTAAGTAAAATATCCGCCACAGTTACACGAATTAATTTCAGTGGATGATATTTTTTTTTAAATAAAGGGTCAAATAGTTTTGCTGGCAGCTTATCTTGATTTGTGATGAAAAAAATCAGGCTGTGATTTTCTGTAAAAATGGCCTGTTATCAGCATATTTTAGCATTTTTTCGAATAAATATCTACAGGACACCTTATTTTATACAGGGTGGTCCAAAAGCTTTCTAAATGTTTTATGAAGCATTTTTGGCTGTTTAAGAATCGTTTGATTTTCTTGCAGTTTGAAATAAGTTTTCGTGTTTTAACTGGTTTCAGATGCAGAACAAACATAGTAACTACCGTAGTTTTGGTGCTCAGTTAATTAATAACACATTAACTTATAGTTAATATTATATTTTAAATTAATGCACTATTTTTTAATTATTAGCATTAACTAAACATAATTAAAAATCAAAATTGCAATAAAGTATGAAATTATATAAAAGTTGTATTGACACGTAGTATACTTTTATAGCATGGGTTTTACATCTGAATATAACGATGGTCGATACATTGTAAGTCCACATTTTTGAAATAATTATTGGTGTATTTTGATGCGGCCTCAGTTGAGTAAAACAAAATTGTATGCATGCATAACTTCGATTATTTTTACAGTTTTAAATAAAACATAATTTGCGTGGAATCAATCATGTCAACATATTTTCAATGCCAGTATTCATCAATTAGACCTTTGCTGGACATACTACATGGTGCTAAAATCAGGGTTAAAAACTGTGCCATTACAAAAACTACATACAACATGTGTGCTTCAAACCATCAATAAGCCAACAACAAAACAATAACCATTACTCACTGATATTAAAAATTATGCAAAATCAAAATACAGTTATCACAAATTTGATAACATCGTTATTGATTTGGAGACTTTGCGAAAGGGTTGGGTTTTTGTGTCCAGTGACTGAAGACAACGTGCCAAAATAAAACTATTCAAATAATAGGCTAGAGGGTGAAGACGAATGGTCAGTGGTGTAAGGTGCTGATAAAGACACCTGTTTACACGATCGTAAACATGACCAATTAAGAGGAAAAAAGTGGCGTCCACCTGCTGTCCATCCCCCAAATTGTCGCTTTTAATACAGTTTTTTTTGCCCAAAAAACATGATCTTCACCTGCCCAAGAACCACTGATCGAGGGGATGATGCCCGAAATTTATTGACCGGAACCACCATGTGGAGGGGGCAAAAAACACTCGTTCGACCACTAATTACAACGGATGGAACGAATTATCCACCATAAATAACTACTAAGCACGTTTCATCGCCTACGTCAATAAATTTTATGCTCTGCAAACAAAATCGAGTTTAATCAACAAGTGCGTGAGGTCGAACAGGATTCTTAAAATTTTCGAGAAATTTGAATCGAATTTAAATTAACTCGAGCATTAATTGTTGGTCGAAGCATATTGCATTGAAAAGTCAATGGCATTTCAATGACATTAATGAGATTTCAATGAGAAATCAATGACATTAATGAGATTTCAATGAGAAATCAATGACTTTTCACTGACAAATCCATTCCATCTTATTGGAAATGTAATGACAACTAAGTGAATATTCATTGACAAATCAAAGACTTTCCAATGTCAAATTGATGACTCCTCAATGACACATTGATAATTCAATTCCAAATCAATGACGTTAATGAACTGCATAGTGAAATCAATGAATTTTCACTGAAAATGTAAAGGCACAATGCATTGACAACTAAATGTTAACTCAATGACAGATCAAAAACATTTTAAATCAATGACTTTCCAATGACATTTGAATGCTAAATCAATGACATTAAAAAATCCCTGGTTATTCACTGCCAAATCAATAACTTCACTTATACAGTCACATATCTTTTCACTGAACATTCATGGTGCCCTGCAATGAAAACTCAATGACAATTCAAGGACTTTCCAAGGACTTTAAAACACATTTAAACAGCTATCAATACAAGAATAAGTTTTAAGAGTAATTAGTTCAGTTACTAATATGACTAAACAGCATTATAGCATTATAGCAACAAATTTTCATTTTTAAGTTTACTCACAGAATAACGATAAGCCCCATTTTAATCAGTGAGTTTTCAAGTTATTCAACGAGTCAAATTTGATGACCGGACGTGACGTCAGACGCGTTCATTAGCTACAGCGCCATCACGCGGTGGCGATTTGAGCGCTCCATTATCGCCAGCGTCATCCAATTATTTGCTTTTTAATTACATCTTGTTAGGGATTTCCACTCGCCTAAGTGATTGCTGTTTTATATAAGCTATAATTAAGCCTCGGGTTTCACTCAATGCGAATTACAACAATCCAAGCATAATTATAGTATGAAGTGGACGACTAGAGCGCCCCCAAGGGATGGGCGGGGGCGTAAAACAGTAATGGCGGCCATTGTCACACCTGCAACCAATGACCCCAAATAGCAATTAAGTCGAAATGGATTTTACAGGGTTCCCCCCAGAAATTCTATTTTCAACTTCCCTGACTTTACCAGGTTTCAAACAAAATTTCCTGCATAATGCGAATATATGACTGACATATGGAAATTGTTACATTTCCCTGAACTTTTTAAAATAAATCAATCTTTCCTGACTTTTCCACTAGGCCTTTCCAACTTCCCTGACCTTTCAGGCCTTTCCAACTTCCCTGACCTTTCAGGCCTTTTTAACTTCCCTGACTTTCAGGCCTTTCCAACTTCCCTGACTTTTTTCAGGCCTTTCCAAATTCCCTGACGTTTTCAGACCTTTCCAACTTTTCTGACTTTTCAGGCCTTTCCAACTTCCCTGACTTTTTCAGGCCTTTCCAACTTCCCTGATTTTTTTCAGGCATTTCCAACTTACCTGACTTTTCAGGCATTTCCAACTTCCCTGACTTTTTCAGGCCTTTCCAACTTCCCTGACGTTTCCGGCCTTTCCAACTTCCCTGACTTTTTCAGGCCTTTCCAACTTCCCTGACTTTTCCAGGCCTTTCCAACTTCCCTGACTTTTCCAGGCCTTTCCAACTTCCCTGACTTATTCAGGCCTTTCCAACTTCCCTGACTTTTTCAGGCCTCTCCAACTTCCCTGACTTTTTCAGGCCTTTCCAACTTCCCTGACTTTTTTCAGGCCTTTCCAACTTCCCTGACTTTTTTCAGGCCTTTCCAACTTCCCTGACTTTTTCAGGCCTTTCCAACTTCCCTGCCTTTTTTCAGGCCTTTCCAACTTCCCTGGCTTTTCAGGCATTTCCAACTTCCCTGACTTTTCAGGTCCTTCCAATTTCCTTGACTTTTCCAGGCCTTTCCAACTTCCCTGACTATTTTCAGGCCTTTCCAACTTCCCTGACTTTTTTCAGGCATTTCCAACTTCCCTGACTTTTTCAGGCCTTTCCAACTTCCCTGACTTTTCAGGCATTTCCAACTTCCCTGACTTTTTCAGGCCTTTCCAACTTCCCTGACTTTTCAGGCATTTCCAACTTCTCTGACATTTCCATGTTTTCCTGGTCTGGAGTAACCCTGTTTTTGGAAAGTTTGTAGAAATGGATTTTGCCATCTCCAAACACCAACTTTCCAATGGTAAAATTCAAAAATCCTTTCAATTTCAAAATACTGGTAAGATTTCCCAGTCATCTTTGCATTACTGCTCTTGATTATATTCTTGGAAATCTTGCTCAAAGTTTCTAAGTTGCTCAAACTGACGCCAACAGGTGTACCAGTGCGAAATATTGCATCGAACGAACAATGTGTCATGATGTCCCAACGAAAAAAATCTCATCCACTATCAAATTAATTGGGGAGTTAAATGTCGTATCAGTGGCCTCTCACTGCCAGTTCAGTTGGGTGGGACATCCTCACCCTGATTTATTTCGACACCTAAGTGCAACGCCGCCATTAATGGCTGCAGTTAATGATTTGGTACCACCCGAAACCTAGACATGACATAACAGTTTCGGTTAAACATTCGCTAATTGACAATGGCTTAAAACAGGCGCTAATTATCGTCTCGAGGTGCCAAATGTGTGTGTGGATTACACACAGCAAGTGGTTCAAAATGGCGAACACGTGACACAATCATGTAAATCAAATGCTTGATGAGGGTAAGTTGAATGTCGGTTTGGCCACTTTACATGTGTGACAATAATCATGTGATCCACGTGGATCAAGTGCATATTATGTCAGGTTGGCAAACTCGCAGCAACGGTTAAGGCAAGGTCGATTAAGCTTCACTTTTTTAACACTGGTACGCAATGCTAACAAAGGAGACCTTGAAGCTTAGACGATGCCAAAAGAATTTTACACAAAAATTGGTAAGTTGGTATGCTCTCTGTAGTCAATGTTATTGCAGCAAATCTAGTGGACACCATTGCATCCAAAATACTGAAACATCTCCAAGAAACCTTGCATGAAACGTCCACACCGGAAGTCATCTTCGCTCATGAACATCCTGTTACATTGGCACACTATGAAAACCAAACATCTCAACATACTATTGCACTAAACAGAGATCCTCACCAGAGAGGTCCACAATCACATAATGTACAAAGAACCAATACAGAAAGATTTCCCAGAAACCTTGCATGAAACGTCTACACCGGAAGTCATCCTCGACCATAGGCAGACACTGTTTCTTTAGCAAAGTTCCAAAATCTACCATCTCAAACATGTCATCATTGTTTCATTGTAATCATTGTCATCAGCCTAACAGAGATTCTAACCAGAGACGTCCACAACCACATGCAGCGACATACAAAATAAGAGAAGATTTTTCAGAAACCTTGTAAGAAACTTTCAAATAAGATTTCAAGAAACCTTGTAAGAAACTTTCAAACAAGATTTTCCAGAAACCTTATTGTAAGAAACTTTCAAACAACATTTTCACGAAACCTCGTAAGAAACTTTCAAACAAGATTTTCCAGAAACCTTGTAAGAAACTTTCAAACATGATTTTCCAGAAACCTTATTGTAAGAAACTTTCAAACAACATTTTCACGAAACCTCGTAAGAAACTTTCAAACAAGATTTTCCAGAAACCTTGTAAGAAACTTTCAAACAAGATTTTCCAGAAACCTTCCAAGAAACTTTCAAACAAGATTTTCAAGAAACCATGTATGAAGTATGAAACCATGTTCCAGAAACCTCGTAAGAAACTTTCAAACAAGATTTTCACGAAACCTCGTAAGAAACTTTTAAACAAGATTTTCCAGAAACCTTGTGAGAAACTTTCAAACAAGATTTTCCAGAAACCTTGTGAGAAACTTTCAAACAAGATTTTCCAGAAACCTTGCAAGAAACTTTCAAACAAGATTTTCCAGAAACCTTGTGAGAAACTTTCAAACAAGATTTTCCAGAAACCTTGCAAGAAA
>JAQFYZ010000849.1:0-31886 GCA_034695085.1 Cylindroiulus punctatus
AGACTCATATGTACCCCTAGGAACACATGTCAAGGGTACATGTGCAATCAACACATGTACCCATAGGGTGTGTATATGTACATGTAGTTTCATAACATTTGTACCCTTCAGGGTATGCATTTGTACTTTTTCTGTTTAGAGTGTACGTCGTCGTTCAATGTCAAAAGTCATGGCTCGCCTTACTGGGACGGTTTTGTGACTTTTGTCAGGCACCAGGTAAGTAAGGAGGTCATGCAAGAAGACGAATCCTTGAAAGCAGAAGTGGATGACCGAATCGCTTTTGCCGGATGCAATCGTATCTCGCGTCTGAAATAATAATTACATAATGATACGTGAATTTCGGGTGTGCTTACGTCACCGTCGCACATAGCAGTACGTTCTCCCTCCGCCGGCAACAATTGACTGGCCCCGCACACCGCGTGGGTACCACAGCATCTCCTACTCACAACCGAATGCCCACAACCAACCAGAAGAAGGCGCGAAAGAGGCTGTCAATGAAATAGACACCCAAAACGCTCATTAACTAAATGTAGTTTATAGGCTGGTGGGGTCGGACGAGCCGAGGGGATCATTGCGCAAAAAACTGAAAAATGAATTGTGTGATATATGAGTCGAACTGCCGCTAGTCAATACGCCTGAGTAGCAATTGCAAAGGGGTGCTTGAAAACCCAATTATAAACGTCATGGTGAACTCTGTAAGGATTATATGCGCTGAACGAAATTCGACGTGAGCTGGGCGAAGATCCACAGTATTTTTGGATTTCAGTTACAGGTAGGTACATTATCGCAGTTTAATTTACTTTCGTTCTTTTTTGATCTGTGTGAAGTCTTCCAAATAGTTTTGTGAAATTTTACTGCACTGAAATTGCTGCATAAAAGTTCTACCCTATTGATTTTTTTGCTGGTTTCAACATGTTGGAGAATTTGGGGAAATGTTGGGAACATGATGGTTTCAGCAAACAATGTTGAGAACATTATGGTTTTATGGGATGTGATGTAATGCTGGTATGTGCTAGTTTGGCTTAAAATAACTAATAACTACATGTACATCAGCTGTGTTACAAATCAAAACTTGTATTGCATTTCAATTTTGAATATTGGAAATTTTTTAACGTTTTGTAGTCTTAATTGAAGAATGAGGGTGGTGGTGTTGGGCACATGGGGTTTCATTATTAAGGGCTTGTTGGTAATATGTTGCCTCCATAATATGGAGCTTGCTGGAAGAATGTTGGAACCTACATACAGATCATATGCTGGAGGATAATCACAAAGATAGTCAAAGATGATTGCCAACTAATATCCACTTCATACTGTGTACACAAACGAGTTTAGCAACCAACATGTAGTTTGTGTGTCCCGTGTAAATTGGGTCCGGGATAACTTGTATTATTAAAAAATAAATGTTTAAAACAACAGGGTGTGCATGCATCATGCTAAAAAGTATGCAAAGACAAGAACTTAACAAAAGCTTTTGATCACGAAGGAGTATGGCTTTATGGGTGCTGAAGCAAGAAAACTTCAGGTTCCTCGTACTATGACGTACTATTGCCTATTTTCATTAACGGTTATTTAATACGAGCTATAATACAAGCCATTATGACACAATTGCTGTTTTTGTAGAGATTGTGATGAAATTTGACTGTGAACGAATCATCGCGTCGCATTTTTACAACAATCTAGTGATAATTGTTTTTTGGTACATCCATATATGCCATTTTTAATGGTTGCATTTACTTTATTGTTTTTAGTTATCTATATATGTTCCGTTGGCACAATTGACAAAGCCTCTCAAACAGACTAAACAATTTAACTATAGTGGGAGTTTCATTTTTTCGAAAAAATTAGTTCGTGCTATTGCTAAGGAAAATATCTCTAGCTAGAAAAGATTAAATCATAATTGGATTATTTTTATTCCAAATCAGCGTTTCTGAGTCTTGCACAGGAAAGTAAACATTAGTGAAGAACAAATTCGTTAAATTGTTCTTAGAATAACATCCTGCTTTTAAAACATGGTAAACGTTCAGTTGTACCAGCTAGTGCACCAAATTCAACAGCATCAGATATGGATATTTCAGAACATTTGTCAATGTCTTGTCAGATATTCGCTGACAATATCATGGATTATTGTTCGTCATATTATTAACAAGTTTCACTGGAGAGTGCCATGCGTGAGTGTCATCTCTTTGTTTGTACACAGTGCATTGATACGCCGTCAAGTCACACGTACTAGTTTTGAAAACAACCACGTTACGGGTGAGTGTCATCCCTTTGTTTGGAAACACGTTTGTGATCTACAAGCCTAGTGTTCGAATTAACTCGCTATTCCATGGACAATAACGGGAGACTGATCGATTCATAATCATGAGGAATGCACCATATAACGAGCACTCGATTTTATTCGGTACGCTGATTTCATTGATGCCAATATTTTTTTTTGTTTCTGAGCATATGTGCGTGGTCATAGGTCATCTCAAGCACTCATTTACAAATGGGGTCGACAATATATCGCGGCGTTAATGGCATGAGCATGACTTAAAAGCTGCAAGCAATCGCAAATTCAATTGATCGATCTGAGACTAGCTTAATTAAACCTAAATGTAGGTGTACTTTTACTTATCGAAGTTAAGCAAACGAGTTTCAAGGTATAACAGGCAGGGTCCCCCCAGACCTGGAAAACCTGGAAAATTGTGGAAATGTCAGGGAATTGGAAAGTCCTGGAAAAATCAATGAAGATTGTTAAAAGTCAGGGAAATTTAAACAAATCAATTTAAAGAAGTCAAGAAACTCAAGCTGTCAAATTGAAGCGAGCAATTTTGTTGAAGAGATCAATAATGAAATTGTAAATTTGGAAAAATGTGTGCTCTAATGCTGGTTCCTTATTACATTTTTTTTTGTTCACCTCATGTGAACGATGAACAATAAATATAGCCTTTTTACATTTTCTTTGAAACCTGAAAAAGTCAGGGAAAACTCAGGGAAGTTGAAAATTGAATTTGTACCATGAAATAAAAATTGAATTTTCAACTTCCCTGACTTTCCCGGTTTAAATTTCAAAAACATGACATATTCAAAAATATCAAAATATGATATGCCAAAGTAGAAAATGCTATTGTTCATTGTTTATAAACATGTGATGAAGACAGGTTTCAAACCATCCATAGAGCACAGATGTCAATAAGAAACCATCCATAGAGCACATATTTTAATAAAAAACTTGAAATTTTGATTAGCTTTTTCAAATTTACAACTTCATTATTGATCTATTCCACAGAATTGCTTGCTTCAATTGATACCTTGAGTTTCTTGACTTCTGTATCAAGAGATTTATTACATTTCCCAGACTGTTTGAAAATAAGTCAATCTTCCCTGACTTTTCTCTGATTTCTACAGGTGTTTCCAACCTCCCTCACTTTTCCAGGTCTGGGGGAACCCTGTGTAAGGGAAGTTTCACAATTGCATGTAATAGGCATTACAAATAATACGAATTTCAAAAATATAAAATTATGTCATGCATAGACCCATTTATAACACCCTCTCCCCTCTGTCACGTTAATGGCATGGAAGGACGGTACCCCTCCCCAACGTCATGTCACTTTTGAAACGCCATTTCATTTTGTATTGTGATACGCATACGCTGTAATGCATATCCATTGTATAGCTTATTAGCAAATATACAAAAGAATTTAAAAAAATTTGCATCTTTAGAATACAACATTAATTTTCTACCCACAAGGGAGTCATAAGTTTCTACTATCTGAATTACTGTCATGCAGCACTTTCATCATTATCATCAAAATTCCCTGCTGAAAAGTGCATGACGTCATATGCCCCTTGAACATCTACAGTGTACACCCCAATCCTGGTCCTGTCATGCTGTATGACTTCTCCCTACCATTAAGCGATGTCACTTATGAACGCCTCAGAATGAAAAATACAAACGATAAATATTGCAATTATTTTCATTTGGAAGAAAATGAAAAATGAGGGTAATTGGGAATATAAATCAATGTAATTACTGTTTTTCATCGTTGTTGTAAGTCGTAAATATGACATGTTTACTAATGAGCAATCCCGCACATGTGTTTACCTGAACCATTTACTTGAATTTTGTACAACGAAAACGTTCCACGAGTGTAATTTGCATGGCCAGCATGCATGCCACTTATTTTTGAAACGGAAATGAAACTTACTCTTCCCACTTTCTCTGCGGAAACTGGTTCAGTAAGTCATCCAAATGCAACCGCGATAACAAGGTCGTCCGACGTATGCCAAACGAAAATTCGATGAGTTATTGTAACCTCTTTGGTTAACGGTTATCAGAGATTCCCACATTAAAGACGGCGAATTTTTTGTATAAAACTTGAATGACGGAAATAAAATTCATCTATAAACTAGCGCATCATTTCACTATGCTTTAACATGTGCTGTTAAAGTTTATACGGTATGGATTTATACGGTATACGTGACCGGTGATGCATCTACAAAGGAAAAAAGAATAACTGATGTGCCATGCATAATTGCTGGCACACACCAAATCAAATTTCATTGTTCAAACTGATCGACATTGCATACAGCTGTTCTAGCGTATTGTCCATCGCAATTTCTGCAATTTACTGCCAAAACTTCAGGTGCATACCAGAATATATAGTGGCTGAATACACAGGTGGTGAATTTCCAAGTGTATGATGAACTTGTTTGTGTAGTTGTTGTACTGCATTGTACATAATACTGTATAACAGGGATGTCCAAAAACGATAGTACTAGTACTGGATGATGCAAAAGTAGATCTAAATCATACTTATTCTTCATTCATACCGGCACCACAATCATCATGACATAAACGGACAAGACCAGTTAACCAACTTTCAAATGCACATTGCAAATGTTTGCTACAGTAAGTTAAGACTGTGCGAACTGTACCCCATAGATCGAGAACCTCACAGGTGGTAACAGCACAAGACAATTTTCACCGTCTGGAGTGATATGAGATAACATGGCAGGAGTAACTGAGCTTTTTCAGTTTTACCACAGATCATTCATGAGCTGAAGATACGTCTTCATATGGATACCAATTTGATGTCTCCAAGTTGTACTAAACATGTCCCCTCAATTGGATTTTGGTAAGAATAATTGTCAAAGTAAAGGGTAACACAAATCGTTTTTCGGGTTCAAAACACATCCAAAACATTATTGAACCTGTTGAGGGCATATTCGCATAACTACTCTAAAACTGGGAGATTTTCACCAAAATAGGCTTCAAAAGAAATTGTAGTAGTCAAGTCATCATCTATCAAGTATGGCAACCTTCACGACATCAACAGACAACAGATAAGAACATCCCAAGTTTCAACAGCACATTGCCCCTGGTCGCCATCTCCATCTGAGAAATGTGCACAAACTGGTGGATGATTGCTTGACGAAGTGGTCAATTTAGGTGTGGCTTTTTCAATATGTGGTCAGCCTAACAAATTTCTGGTCGTGGATCTGCATAATTTAACAGTGACACTACTCGGTGTTCTGTGCGAGGACGGCTATCACCATTCCGAATAATATTGCAGGCCAAATTATACCACCCACACTAAGCAATCATGTGACCACTGTTGTTAATGCATTCATAAATGCAACAGCAAACCTGAAGCCATAAGGGCAGTTGATCATGCACTAGGTCAACCAAGCGACAGGAAAGGAGTTAATAGCAGTATAATCCGTGCTGTGGCACCAAATAATTAATTGCCCAAACAATCGCCATTTGCATTAGCTCTAATAATTTCACTTCGTGCACCCATTCTTCTTAGATGACGTTCATTAGGAGGGCAGTCACCTGCAGCTTGTCAAAATCAGAGAAGGGGTTTCCCTGACACTCATTAGTACAGGGTTGAAGCAAGGCGATTACACGAAAATAATCGTTTAGTGACTTCGGCATTGGCTCTTTTTTGTTTCCCTGGAAAACCAGTTTCTCTGATGTCTCGCTTTAATTAATTGCTTGTATTTATCATGATTTCGTTTGAGAAAGAAGTATAAAACACCCCACTCTTGCTATGTCGATTGTCAGGATCCCACAATGGAGTCATCAGAGACCATTGTACCCAGAGGCTTGGGGAAGAATAACCATTTGGAGGAAGTTGTTTTTCGGCCATTTACATCACAAAGCAGTTTTGGTCGCGAATTGGACACAAAACCCTCTATGATGCAGTTTCTTGAGTGTGGCTAATCAAGAGGCTTTTACATATTAAAAAGATGCGAAAGTATAAATCAAGAAGTGATTTTTACTAACACGTATACTGAGGGATACTGTAAAAAATCAGGGTAGTATCACAGAACATTGTGATAGCAACTGGTAGCACAGAACATGTGATGTATATTCACAGTGCCCATTAGCTGTATAAATTTACAGCTTCTGGTTGCTGTTAATATGTGTGGTTCGAACTTCACTTACAGTCAATCATGCAAAAATTGGGAATTCAGTAATTACTGAATAATTATCCACATCCCAGGTCCTGTCAAATTGATAAATTTTAAAATATTTCCAAGGTGGCATGGCAATATCAGCTTTTTACAACGCTTTTTATTGCAAATAGCCTCTACAGATTTGGTTGTGTAAACGAACATCCTATTGTGCGGCTAATTAATATTTTTTACAGTGACCCATGAGTTAAATTACCGCGTGCAAAACACTTCACATGTACGAAACTTACATTTTAATGGAAAACTAGTGCAGTGTGGTTGAAATCAGGCTAAGCATAACCATGACTGGATTTATTTTCCAGAAATTATGCAGTTTCCCGAAAATGAATCACAATTATTTCAGTGTTATTTTCCGTTTTTTCTAGTGTTCAGAAATGCATTGTATATTCGGTGCGTTATTCTTGAATAAATTTATTCTAAATCGTAAAATAAATTTAGTAAGTAGTCAAACATCGTCTGTAGTTGTTTTTATTTTTTAGCTGCATCTACATGTCGGTGTGTTTAGATCTTCATCTCCTGTGAATATTCTCGCAATACCATTATATTACATAACTTGCGACAATGGATTAACTACCACGCGTTACAACGCAATTCTAGCATTATTTGTTTGCAGGGCACATAGAATGGTGAATAAAATGTCGAGTTATTGTAAACTTAGAAAGGGTTCCCATATAACCTGAGAATCCCGCATGGAAACCTGGGAAAATAAGGCGATATTATGCTACCAAATCAGTGGGAACCATGTTTAGAAGAAACAAACATTGGTAATTGCACGCATTGTTGTTACGCATCATACTTGTTATTTAAAGTTGGTATATGATTGTTTTTTACAAAACACACTGTATAACAACAAATATAAAAACATATATATCGAAGAATATTAAAAATATTTCTCGAACAAGTTTTTTACAATGATTAATCATCTATGCATATGCATATTGTGATACATGTATCTAATGGTATTTAGTGTTGATAAAAAACTATCGTTGGGACAATTTCTATAGGGAATATTTTCAGGTCAGAAATTACCTGTTATGATACAGTATGTCATGGGTGTGTGGCATGCCATGGTACAATTCTTCCAGATAAATTTCTAGCAGAGAACCAAAAAAATGATAAAATAAAAACTGATAATGTAAAAAGAACTGTCGTCCATTGAGGGAAAACAAAACCATATTTTCAGTGCAATCCCCAACTGTCTCAGTAGCGGGTTTCACACAATTTTTTTCATGCAAATCAAGTCATTGTTATAGTGCAAGGCACAACGTTTTGCCCAAAACCTGCAAAAGGTTTACTTAAACGATCTTTTCCCTCAAATCTTGGGGACACAGCAAGTTTAATAAATCGTAATTGATATAGTTATGCCATTTGTATGTATTTACAGCAACTTTGGACAAACCAAATTATTTATCGACTACAAGGCATAGGCATGATAAAGTAGTCTGCTAAAGTACACAAACAGCCGAAATTTCTTTAAAATGTTGACTTCGAAACCAATATTGTAGTTACTTCTGATAAGGAAACACAAGTTTTGTTCCCCAAGAAAAGCATCGACTCAAGGTCGACCAACAATTGCACGGTTTACAATGGACTTCCTATTCTTGTGGCATGAGTTTCTTTTATCTCATTGTTGGCAATCTTGGGAAAATTGCCTCTCCACTGAAATTAGCTGAAGTCTTCCCTTTACTTGAAGAGAATTTTGAAGTCAGTGTATGTTAATTTTAATTGAAAATTACAGCAATCTTATAATTGCCAATAAAAAGACTATAAGCAATTTAGAGGGCGTTCATTATAACTTGTATAGTACATGAATATGCCATAATTCTGTATATCGCAAAGACGCCAAACCAGCCCTATAGTGTTCACTAGACCGTATACCCCATTTTGTAATTGAAATTATCATGGTATTACTCGAGAAGAAACAGTAGAGTAAGCGAATGGAATGACTAAATAGCATATAAGTACAAATAATTTATGGTGCCACTCATGATCCATTTAGCACGTGTGGCTGCACCCTTATTGAAATGGGGCCATCTGTCGTATACATGTACATATTGCTAAAGTGTAAATTTGGGATAAGGCGAGTCCACAGAACATAATAGTGTAATAAAATCAATTTGTTTTCAAGTTTGTGGTACAACTTGTTGTAAGTTCAACGTCAGATCAAAGTTGTGGCTTTACTCTAGCTTAGTCAACATGTTACATGATATATAACGTTGTGTTATATAAAATTATCTTTTCATTTCAAAACATGTTGTATAATCCTTCTATAAAACATGTTTTGTTATACAGTGTGGCGACGTCTTTAGTATACAAATGTACATGTAACACAATTTATTTGGATGACAATCTTTTGTTTAATATAGCAACACAAAATAGTATATATGGGGCAAGTAGAGAAATATGATTCACACACAATACGTTGTTCTTATCACTCAGATGTTTGCAAACAAAAATGTGTAATAATCCGAATCACTACAACGTCAAGGAATATGATAGAGGAAGACCATGAAAAAATAAGATGGCTTGAAGACTAAGTTAATAACTGGCATTGTATTATGTGTAATTGTATAATGCCAGTATTATGTGTATGTGTAGTATTATTGCATAATGTGTAAATGTATGATCAGATAACATTCTGACATGGTGAAGCAGGTCTAAGCGGCTATGGCGGAATATCTGGGCAATTCAAGTTGAGCAACATGTATATCTGCCAATTTTCTTGCTTTTAGAGAAATTTGTTAACTTAAGTTGACCAATTATATGCTCGAAAACGTATTCCACCACAAAAAATCCTTTATTTCCCTTATCAGTTAGGCTAATCATTGTTATGTTCCGTAAAATGTGGGTTACGAAAAAAACACCCTCATTAAAAGCAGATTAACATATACAAAACAACGTTTTGATCTAAAAATAAGAAATACGATATATATATGATATGCTCGGAAAGTAGTCATTTTTAATTTATAACTACACTTTATTCTTGACATACTGTATCCCCATTGTTACAATGCCTATAAAACCTAGATGATAACCCATATTGAAACTTCATTTAGCTAATAAAAAATTCACCATGTAACAATATGCTGTATATAAAAAAATCAGTTTCACTTTTGGTATATAACATTTTACATTTTTTTTGTATCAATACAATTTTTATATAGCCTATAAATGATATCATAACTTTTATATCAATTACATATGATGTTCGAACTTTAGCTTTCATTTCAATGGTATCAATATGTAATGTAATGCATAGTGACCATAAAGACACCCAAAAACTCTTCATCTGTAAAATCTTTTAAAGTTAGGTCAAGTGATTCACATTCAATTGTCATCATTCGTGACTCGATAAATGAGTGAAAAATTCCAACAGTATAATCTTTAAAAACACCTTACTTATAACAGGATTGCTGTCTTGCAGCCAGAGCTAGTGAGTTTGTGAAGGCGTGGTACTGTACATGTGCAAGCATGAAATTATGCATTAATGAAATGATGGATTAGTCGAATCTTGGTGACCAAATTCATTTGGTGTGAAGGGATAAACCCTGTATGTTTACATGAGCCCATCATGAATGAAATAAATTGGCTGGCGCAATTAAGCATAATTTATGATTTCTCTATGGCGCAATTAAATAAAATTTATGGTTTTGAAATGGTGCCTTCAGAACTCATAATATACAGTACATAGGCTAACCACATGTAACCTAACAGCTGTCATGAGGTTCAGTAAAGTTTATAACCATCTGTTTCACTAAATACTATTAGACATCTTTTAGTCTGTGGGTGTCTAGATGCCTGACACCATTGAGCAAAGTAACTTGAAAAACTGAGTTTCATGTACAGTAAGGCAAGTCCAAGGGACCCAACCACATTTGACCCTCCTGGAGTTTAAACTACTTAATTGGCTAATTATAAAAAAATGTGCTACCAGTCGAATTGTCTCAATTACCCTAGGGTCATAATATACACGTTTTAAAAATACCTAGATCAAACACTCGGACTTAATTGGAAAAAAAGTCAATTTTTTTTTTGCCCAAATTTAGTCGAGTCGATCGGGCATCATATTAAATGTAACACCAAAAATGTATAGTTGTTTGTGGTTTTTCGCCAAAAAAAATTAAACTTTTAAACATTCTGATTTGTGTTTCCATTGCAGAAGACATTTACAGCAGTGACAGCACAACCGTAGCTGTGTGTGTGTACACACCCATCACCAGCTAATAATGTTAAATAACATGTGGTCGTTCAGTTCATAAGCTGTTGAAAATTAAAATTAAAATCAAACATCAAATATTACGATTCAAATGATGTGCGACTACGGTTAGGATGAAACTGCTATGAATGTCTTCTTAAGATGAATTTATGTTCAGAAAAAAATGTATGAAAGCAGATGATCAAATTTGGATAAATGAATATAAATTAGAAGCAGGTAGCTTGTATCAAGCTATTAAGTTAGCTTTCTCGCAGTATATAGTTTTTTAGCACAACTATAGTTTTTTAATTTTAGCTTTTTGAATGTCGGCTTCCATAACAGCCTTTCATTGTCAAATCTGACAGTTGTGACGTTATCAACCCACTGGCCAACCAGCCCTAAAACATGCTCTCGAAGTTCAATAGCTCGTATATAGTCAACTGACAACCGTAACCTTCTTTTCTGTAATTCTCTTAAATATTGACCTAGTCCGTCTTCATTCTATTGTTTACTAAGACTGGTTTGTCCAAGAAAAGCATCAAACAACGGCAACCCTGTTAAAAATACACGCAAGCTTGTTTACAACCCATAGATATATCTGTGCTAGAGAGATAAGTGCGCGCCAGAACTCTAAGTTATTCAGAGCAAATCGTAGCGTAATCCAGATAAGATAAAAATTTAGTTCTCTCGGAGCAAGATTGCATTCACTAATCGGGAAAAAAAGCTATTCTTAAAAAAATGCAGTTGTTTGGGCTTGCTCAGATGATAGCTTCCTGTAGCGACTTTATCCCAATGCTGCTGTCGTGATTTTATGAAGCAGCGCAATAATAATAGCCTTTTTTCTCTTGCCACATAAATATTTAGTGCAACTCATCATTTTTTCATTCACGGTTAACGCGCACTTCCATTCAAAACGAATCAAGGGTATTAGGGATAATAAAATTGCTCGCTGCAGTTACGAATCCCATTTATTTTTCAATTATTATCATTGTTACACGCGCCAGGCTAAAACTGCCCTAGGAAACAACCGAAGAATGTTTAAGTCAATGGATCCACTAAGTGCTACCATATTTTCATTCAATGAAATCATCTCAACTATCAACTTGCTCAACTTGAATCCAACATGCATGCACTACTTGTACAGCACATTGTACAGCACTGCATGGAATACTTTGAGAGGATTATGCAATATCATCATATTCTCATATACTGTAGCAGCCTATCTAAATTTGAACGAAGGATTTCCCAACAGACTACTGTAAATAAATAAACAATGCTTTTATATAACGGGTGAGGTATACATATGTATGAGGGTCTCAGGGATATTTTTGAAATGGCAGTACATTGGGATAAATTTGGAATGACGTGAGGATTATAGAATGTGTATCGCACGTAATTAAATAAAAACAAAATTTTACCTATTGAAAATACAGCCAAATTTCAGTTTAAAGGATGCTGAGAATCAATTGCGTCTTCTTATTGTTAATCACAAAGTTTCAATTTACATTTTGGTTTTACAAACGTATGCAACCTTGCAATGCACGAAAGCTCGCTGAGTTTGGGTCACTGATTACTGACAATTACTAACTTAGGTAGCAAAAGCATAGCTACAAGTTACAAAGTTATAAGCATTTCTTTTATTTAAGTTGATGAGTATGACATGAAATGCAAAAACTCAATAAAATCCGGTGAGCTTTACTGTCATACATTCTCGTAATATGTATGGATGCATACTATCCCTGGATGCATACTATACATGTACATGCGAAAAACGAAAATGTCAATTGTATGACTTTTTGCTGCATCTTTAATAGGGAAATTTTAAATTCGCGCACACGAGAACGTGACGTGCAATGGATGAATACCTTGACTTGGGCCTACCTGGACTTTAATTTGCTCATCTCGAAAATTAAAAAGAAAATATTGAAGCCCAGGCCAAAGGTCAGAGTTATTAAGCCATTAAAATCCGTGGCTATGCTTTGTTATCTACCCCAAAAGTTTTCACTTTCATGATCGTATTAGCAGTATTACTGGGGCAAATCAATTTTATTGTATATGTATATATGTATATGTATACAAACCCTGTATAGGTACACTTGCGAGGATAAGTTAAGAAATAATTGTAGACTTAATTAATAGGGTGGGGGAGGGGCTGCCGATCTTCAAATGGGTACCTATAACATTGTAAGATATAGATTCGTTTCAAACTTAACGAAAGTGTTTGGCAAGTAAAGTAAAACAATCTGTTCTCAATAAAAACAATGGTGGCATACATTTGTGTGCATTCCCAGAACAATTATCGCTGATAATGCATACAGCTTTTTTTCCACATGCACGTACAATGTAATGCATGCCGTTCAAAAATTTAGAAACAGATCACATTAAAAGTGCTTGAAAGAAAAAAGTAAAATAGGAAGGGAATATCAAGCTGCCTCATGCTACTTTCTGAAAATAACAATGACTATTATATTGACCTTAAAGTATGTTACAAATGACTTTCAAATTGCTTAGTGAAATTTTCAGACAATTTGGCACACATACAGCACAACTTAATTTTAATTATTCTTGTACCATGTAGATCAATTCTTCTTAATACTACATGGTCAGGGTCGTAAGGTCATAGTGTGCTTGCTTTTAATTTCCATTCAGTTTCGCAAAGATGCAGTATTTAAAATCAATCTGCATGCATTGGAGACTGCAAGAGTTGTAGTTCAGGAAATGTTTTTACACTAAAAGGATTATTGGTACCACATACATGTAAAGGAAAATTCATTTAGAAATGACTGATACTGCGATGAGCCATCATCAATTAAGAGCCCCAACAATGTTGATGGAATTTCAATTTTAAACCTATTAAACATGATGATTCAATTTCCTACTTTGGAACTTTTTATCAATCCATTATTGTAATTT
This sequence comes from Cylindroiulus punctatus, assembly GCA_034695085.1. Lineage (NCBI taxonomy): Eukaryota > Metazoa > Arthropoda > Diplopoda > Julida > Julidae > Cylindroiulus > Cylindroiulus punctatus. Next base: position 13,574 of record JAQFYZ010000849.1, read on the forward strand.
ATGGGAATATATATTCAATCTCAAGTCAACTATTATGTAATCACATTTAAATCGTGTTCACATAATCGTGATATTTTACATTTATAATTATTGTTGTTGAAGAACAATTCTTACTAAAAGATATTTTGCCGACCATATTAGAAATTGAAAAACGTCTATCAGCAATGATACAGTGTATATCAACATGAATATATATTTTGTTTATGGTAGGTAAATGATTATCTTTAAGTAATTTCAGACCTGATCAAGCAAATTAAGGGATGATTCTATATTTATTTTGTTTATTTATTTAGAAATTAAGTTTGTAACTAGTGTCGAGAAGATTTTATCAAATCGGTAAACATTTTTGTATGACCGCACAATAAAATATGGTTTTTGACAGTCACATTCATTAGTGGTAAAAAACAATTTCATATTTTCATATTTATTTAACAATGCATGTACATGTACATGGGCGTAAAGTAACTAGTGTCGCGGAGATTTTATCAAATCGGTAAACATTTTTGTATGAACGCACAATTAAATTTGGTTTTTGACAGTCATATTCATTAGTGGTAAAAAACTATTTCATATTTTCATATTTATTTAACAATGCATGTACATGTACATGGGCGTAAACCGATTCAAAAAGGCGTAAACTCCACGTTTTGTTATTTCTGTTTTAGATTTGCCATGTGTGAACAGATAAGATTTAATTTTTTCTTCGAACTGCCACACAACGAACTAATTAATCACTTTTGCAAATATTTTCATTTGATTCTTTGGAAGCAAAGGATTTTTGGGCTTATTGTACAAACTATTTTCCTTCACCTGTTTTTTAAAATTCTGTTAGCAAATTCTCCAAGACCTTGCGCATGAATGCCTCGGTTCCGCTAGCTAACTGCTCAGCCCAAAATGAGAATAATTTCATAAACAACAGGTAACCTTGCGTGTGAAATAATAGTTGCAGGGTTGGGCTCCTCTTCGCACTTTTCATCTCAAAACCGGCAACCCACTTTCCTTTTCCAAATAGGATGTGCCCGTGCACTAATGGTCCAGTTAGCCTTTAGATTAACTGGTTTACAAGAAGCGGGTGTCTGCATGATTCGCAACTTTTCCCAAGTGTTTTCATGACTGTGCCATCAGATGACAAACCTGGAGACAAGTTCGCAGGTGGAGGTCTGACACCGCATTACCACAGGTTGGGTGTAGACACGAATTTGGTAAACACCTACAGGGGCGAATACCTTCACTAGTGAAAACTGATCCTTCTCAATGTGCAACGAATTATTTTCAGATGCAAGGTGTAGGCGAGATGTTTGAAAGGGTTCGTTAAAGGTTCAGCCCCAGCCTTGAAACCGAGATTAATTCGGGAAAGTTTTCTAAGTTTTTAATGGCAACAGGTGATCTTAAATTCTATTTCTGACCACATAACGGAGTAATCTTGGGTGTGATTTCGGCCTTGCATTTCAAACGTTGCTTCTTTTACTTGTAATTATGAAATTAATTGGGTTACTTTCAAGGTTTGCGCGAAAGCTTTACACGTTTGGTGACATGTACATCATTTTTAATATTAGATATTTTATCCAGGTCAACTCCAATATGCATGTACACAGGAGATAGAGAACATGATGAAACATTTTAAAATAGTCTCTAATGGAATTGTACAGCTGTATACCATTCTTTTAGAAACCTCAAAAGCTTATGATCTGCTTATCAATGCAAGAGCTCGCCATCAATTAACTTTCTTTAATTCTGTCCTACAGGCGAACCTTAATGGTGTAATTCACGAAATTTTCAATTTCAATGATGTTAAAAGTGGAGCCCAAAATTCAACTTCTGTGAATCTTAACTGCCATCAAAGGTACTCCTATCGAGCATTCCAGGTATCCCAGGTCAAAAATTTCATTTTCACTTAGCCGCTAGGGTTTCCCTACTGACCAATATTAATTGTAAAGAAAAGATCACAGAGAAGAATTTGGATTTGTATGGCCTAGCCGCGTGGTTACGACAATTTCAGAATCGAACAAAATGTGGATTTTAGGTGTACTTTCATTAAAAACAATTTCAATTAACGGAATGTTTTTTCAACTAAATCAACAATAATGTATCTCAACGGACAGTTTAAAATATCTGAACATTATATTGGCCTATGTACACACATTGGCACAAAAAAGGTGTACAAATTAAAAAGGAATTTTTACAAAAATGCAGCTCAAGAATGATGAATTTAGCCTACAATTCTGTTAGGAAAGCCCCTGTTAATGGAAGTAATTTCAGAACCCCCTCATGTGCGAGATCGAGCTTGAGCATCTTGGACCATGCTTGTCACTACTGTTTACAAAGTTAATTTTTAATTGGGACATTCTTGGGACAAGAAAGATGGTGAGGCTGCGCTTGTAACATAACTTTGTCGTCATTTCGACATCTTACAAAATTACAGCAGGGTTGGGTCTCTATGCAAGAGAAATTCATAAAAGGTTAAAGACTTTTGATATCGTCACTGAAATTCATTGTGTTTGGTCCTAACCCCTGGCATTAGTCCAATATTATTGCAGATGAAGTTTATTCAACTTCTTAAATGCAAATATATGAATGCATTACGACAGGGTTGTTAATCTCGAAAGCAAATTATAATGGGCATAAACCACAGGTGAGAACCAAGGGCGGAATCCGGAATTTTGTTTATTGCAGTCACTGTGGGTGGAATTTAAGGAAAAAGTACATGTTTTCAGGCTGGCGCAGGTATGCTTCGAGTCAGCGAAAGTAACCTGCTTAAATGTCTCACCATGGTACGGACAGAAACTTAGCAATTAGTACGCATAAACCAGGATGTATCAAACTAATTTTATGAGTTGACAGAACTATACAGTATTTTGATATTTACGGTGTAATGCTGGTTGCAGGTCTAGATATGATTTGGATGTATACTTCTTTGGTACGTCGATAATACCAACACATACTGTATGGTCTATAAATATTCGTCAACATGGTCGACAAATGCGTGACGGATGATTTCAAAAATTAGTTCGAAATATGTATGAATGTGTATCACGTGTTTTACTAATTCTATGCAAGCAGATTCTGCAGGGTTCTCAAGAAATGAAATTTTCCACTTCCCTGACTTTCCCGGTTGTTAAACCAAATGGCGCTGACCAGTCAAAAATGTAAAATTATGGCAATTTCAGCCATGCATTATAAACAGGAGATGTAACAACAATTTGTAAACGGAAACAACAAATTATCTTAAATTTAAATTTCTAACAACCATTTCTCATAATATGATTTAAATGTTTATGTTTTTATCTTTAACCACGGAAGACAAGTTAATGTGGGATTTGCATCCAATAGTGCAATGCTGATCAAAGGCTGCTATTTCCAGAGATGTATCCGGCTGCCTGGTGCACAGCATCTCTTTACTTTTCTGTTAACTAACGTAGTTATGTGAAAGCAAATGCAGTGCTGATATGTTGAATATCCCAGCTTTTTTCGAAATAAATCTCTTTCCTTGACCTTTACACGGCTATTCCATATCTTTCCATTGACATATAATTCGACTAAGTTGGGTTTGATATCTCTGACACTATCCATTTTCGCAGATTGCACAAGCTGAACAAAGCTGCACAAACTACTGGCCCAGATGCCACACCCTGCTGCAATCATGGTGGTCGGGCCTCAGAGCTTTCAGACCCAATCGTACCACTTGAAACAAGCACTTTTGTATGACAATTAAATCGACATTCCTGCGGACCCGGTTTGCCTCGTACTTGGATGTTCACTCCAGATAAGCTGGTTGTGTCTTTCTCCACTCGATATATGCAAATCGAATTCGTCGACTGTATTATATAGTCAATATAATGGATTGCATTCCCGTCCACAAACAAATAAGTAAATAATTTAAAGTATGTTTTGGTACGACCTGTGTGTTATGCTAATTGCAGGACGACGACACTAGGGTTAAGAGCCAAGAGTTACGTGTACTGTGCTTAGCTGGCGACAAACGGGGTTATTCACATCACTTTCACTCTCCACGTTCCGCCAATTGATTCTATGAAATGCATGTCAGAAGAATTTACGGACGGATATGAATTCATTAAAATATGCCTTTGTCACACCTTGTCATTGACATTTGGGAGAAGTATTTATCGCATAGCCCATTTCCCTATTAGCCTAGCACCTTCAAACGAGAATTGTCAGACAGCCCCTTTGCAAAAAAAAATTTCAAACTTTGTCTATATGCCTCGCCCAACAACAACAAGAGGTGGTCACTGCCCCTCGACATTCGTTTCCTGTCATCAATTGATGTCAAACGGTAGATGATCGATTCTTAAAAAGCCAATAGATGATCTAGGCTTAGAAAATGCGTGGAAAGACAATGGATGATAAGAACTGTTTTCCCTTCCCTTTGCTTTCTCAACTGATATGCGTAAGAAAATTCACAGGATATTAGGGTATTGTGCAAATGCTAACATTTGCCCTTTTGAACATGTTAAATTTGATAAATCGTGGATATAATTGTATCAATGGAAATTTGAAAATAATGGCATGCTCGTATTTTCATGTATTTAAATCTTAATGTTCAGAAACATAATGTTGGGTCAAATATTGAACCACATTTGCCTGACATTTCCAGGTTTTCCAGATTCTTATAATTTTTTTTACGGATCAAATAAATGTTCATATCATAAAGGGTCATCCATTTTGCATGTTAAATGCATCAATTTTTGTGAACCCCTACGAAAAAGTTGTTGAAAATTCATTGTTAAAACGAAAAAAAATTCGGCGATTATCTTTTCAGATATTCTTGGATATCTTTCATTCACTCTCTCCACAAGATTGACAGAGATTCATGTTGACAATGAAAAAAACAAAAGTTTTTTACTTTCCAATACCTCCATCTACATGTACTTGATCAAATGTGCGACTGACAGGCGCAATTATATCACGTTATACTAGAACAATGACCATTTTAACTGTCATGATAATTAGCCATTGTCCACAAATTATGTCAGGGATGCATTCTACAAACAAGTTATAATGATTTCGCATATTTACGCTACGAAGATATGGAAAGAACATACACACTATCGCACACTAAATCAAAAAATAACTTGCTATTTCATTATCTTACAATGGGGATATTGTTGCATTTGTCAAGCATTTTAACCGGTCAATTAATCAGCTAGGATGATACCCTCCTCCCACTTTTGCAACTTCTCGGAATATGTACACGTGCCAGAGAAAATTACCTGTTGAGGAACAACGCAAATGAGGATGACGTTACCGTCGTTAAATTGCCCCATATCTCAATATGACTTGCAATGTGGTAAAGAAATAAGCGAAAGCATCCAGTAAAATGTCAAGGTTGTCAATGGCAGACCGGAGCTTTTGTCCTGCACTTGCAGTCGTTTGTTCCATAGATGATAGTATTTATTAGGAATAAACTTGCACATGATTTGTTAAGAGTACTTTCAATACCATTACCTTGAGGTGAAAGGGGGGGCTTACCTTCTGTAGTTCCCCAGCCACACCCAAGATTTAAAAACAATTGTTACGCCACTGATCAGAAGATGCTTAAATGGGTTAAAGAAGAGGTATATAAGGGATGTTCAAATATCATGTAATCATATTTTCGGGATTTTCATAATACCATATATGCCATATCATTCGCCATCATTTACAGACATCCCCCCCCCACCTCTCCTGGTTCTGCATATACATTACATGTAATCATAGATCAAAATAAATTGGAATTGACAAAGCATTGTATCAAAATTTGAACATTGTATTTCAAATGGAGTTCAAATGGATTTTAGTCACATAAAAGCACATTTCAAGATGCATACGGTATAGGTGATATTTTTTTGCAAAAATTGGATTGCAAATGATGTTTTAATGCAATGTTTCATAAAACATCAATGATGGCATCATCATTTGACCAACTCCATCTTCCCCTCATTTCAGTCATCATGTGGCTATAACCCCCCTACCAAATGATAATACCGGTATGCTATAATACATGCATTTGAATGTCCATTAAAATGTCACCAATTTAATGATTTGATCAAGTTTGGACATGTGTATGCAATGCAAAGCACGTGCATTTTATACTTTCAATTTATAACCTATGTATTAGTGTGTTAAGACGCGTCCTCAATATACCCTGTATTGTATAAAAAATAAGAGTAATATAAGAAATTTGTTTTACATGTAAGTCTGTTGAACGACTTGTTCTATAACGCCAAAGTTACGCCATACATAAATTGCAGCTATACTCCAGAATGATCAATTTGCTACATAACAGCACCTTATATAAAACCGTTTCCTCTCATTTTAAAACAAGTTGTAATACCCAATTACTACATCAATTTTGTTGTACATTGTTGACGGTCTTATAATACATGTACCAGAGACAACTCGGTGTTTCAAGCAGCAGCCAATGAATCAAACGCTTTAGTTAACTCTGCGAGTATTTTTGTACAAATGGCACACAATTTGTTATCCACATCTTCAGGGATGCAAAATTTTGCAAAGCAACAAAGACAACTCCGGCTGCTAGTCGGAGGTACATTCCAAGCAAATTCCTCTACAGATTTTGGCCCATAGATGCAAATTCCCCCATGGGGGAGTTACGGGCAAAGGTCAGTGCAATGTACCAGCCAGAGGCCCCCAGTTAAGATTTTTTTCTGAGAAAGTGGTGTAGTTAACATCAGCAATCAATCTGGCCATGGCTGCCCCATCTGGAAAGTCGCCCTTTTCCCATAACGTATAGCGTCCATCGCACCTCATATTTACCCCTTGAAATAAAAAGGGGTTAAACAGACCTAGACCTTAACAATTTGAGTCATTACGAAAGCCATTTACGATGAATAATGCGTCCACAAATTGCGCACAGTATCGATATCGGAGAAATGTAAACGAACAGGCATTTTTTGCTAGCTGGGATCCTGTTTCCTTAAATGGCAATAATGATAGGATTATCTGGGATGACTATGTCTCGAGGAATTCAAGGGGAAAAGACGCGCCACCAATTATTGGCAATGTTTAGCATTTTCGTTGCGTTAAGGGTTTGTTGGCCCTTTGTTTTGCCACATTCGTCATTCGGTTTTCGTGTTTTTTCCCTTCAGTTTCGCCGCTGGGGACACGAAACATTTATGGTAATCGCGTATTTTAATGGAATTATGATTCATATCAACAGATCCTAAAGTCTTGGTGACGCCAAGACAACAACCTTAAGATTTGACCACGGTGCCAGTCCTGCTTATCATGCAGCTACCATTGCTACCATTACCAAGTCGTTTGGCCCTCTACCCCTCATATAAGTACGATATTGTTTTGCCAAATTATGTAGCGTTTTATCCTCAATTCAGCTTCATCCCTTCTTGAAAGTTTTGAACATTCTCTAATAGAATGTGACTACTGTAGACATTTATAAGATAGCTTCGAGTTGCCTTAGAGATGTTGGAGTAAGATATGTGTGGGCCTATCACTACACTTTCTAAGAGTTCAAACGATGTTTAACACTAACTAATTCTGCAAGGATACGAGGATAATCTGGACCTGCAGGCGCTCGGAACAACAGAGCAACCTTCACAACGGAATCCCCGTCCTCAAACTTTGTTCCCCAGGAGGAAATCTTTTGTTTATCAAACAAGATATGATAAGCTGACAGTGGCAGATCAGGGCTGTCAACATTGTCCATTTAAATTTCGTACTTCCCTGCCTGTTTGTCAAATGGCCTGTGCAGGTCGGGTACTGTTGTGTAACAACAATACTAGAAAACACTGACGCTGTCAGACATGATACTGCAAAGAATGGAATTGTAACTCAGGGTTGCCATGTGTTTTTCCAGGTTTAAAAACATTTCCCCGAAGTGTGTCATTTCTTGACGTCTGTGTCAACAGATTTGTTAAATTTCCCTGACTTTTTAAAATCAATCGATCTTCCCTAACTTTTCCAGGCATTTCCATTTTCCCTGACTTTTCCAACTTTCCTGACCTTTCTAAGTTTTCCAGGTTGAGGGGAGCCTGTAAAGGACGTAGTTACACACCATAAAACCGGCAATGCTGTTGGATGAAAAAGGAATTTGCAAAGAAATATGGTGGATTCTCCTTAGTAATCCTCAGTTTCCATACATGTAGCTGTAAAAAGGTTGTTACACACAGACCAAAACTTATTTAATCCTAGTCTGCAAACAAACTAGTTGCAAATGGGTATTTATTGGCAATTCCTCACCAATCAGTTTTTCGCAACGACATTGCAATCACTTACATGTATTTTCCATAAGAGATTGCCAACCATGAGGGTCTAATGCTGTATTTGCTTTGGAACCTCTCAAAAACTGGAAATAATTTTATTCGCTTCTATAGAGCACGATTATCGGGTTTATCTGTGAGTATTATTTCACTTGTTATGAAACAGAAATAGCCATTGTCTCCAAGGTTGAAGCGAGGTTTTGTGGTTTTAAGTAATCTTGTCAAGGCTGAAGCAGGTAAAACCCGTGGGCTGATGAAACCATGCTGCTTGCAGTTAAATTGCTATTTCAGCGCTGAAAGTACTCAAAGGGTGTTGATGAGCTGCAATTACCACGGCTGCGGAATGATCCAGTGTGAATTAATCTAATTAAAATTCAGAACGAGACATTTCCTCACATCTGCTCTGCTAGTCGCACAACAGCCAACCATGTGGTATGGACAAGGATACCACATCCTGAAGATCCCCGATCCCTCCCTTTATCCCTTCACATATATCAACCAGCTAATGGCAACTACACATGTACGCGTTCCCACCCACAAAGTTTCTTTAAAAAGGCAACTTTCTCAATCTTTGCGAAGATTTTCTTGAGAAAATCAAGGTCGGAATGCTTGAGCAATGCTGCTTTAAAGTGAAAGGAGGAAAAGTAGGGTCCCCTTATACCAAAATGAATTGCACATTCATGACCTGTCAACCTTTTGCTGACGTTTCATGCGTTGCCTTCATGGAAGATGTCAACAGACGTTTACTACGAATTGTTTTCTGTAAGTTGCAACCCGCAACAATAATCACTACCTACATTTACATTTATGGTTTTGATGTCACATCTGCATTACATACACGTATTTACATTAATTGTTTTGATGTCACATCTACTGCATTGATGCATTCTCAACCATTGCGATCATTTCCCAACTTAGACAAGGCGTCTAATTGTATCCATGGGTTATGATAAGTCGGGGTATTTGCAGGCTGCAGTCCAGTTTGCAGTAATTTGTAAATCTTAATACTTTCATATACATGTACATGTTCAGCCATAGAAAGTGAAACTTTTAGCTTCCTTAAGACAAATTTTAACTCACAAAATTTAACTGACCACCTCTCATGACAATTTTAAAATATGACATACCTGTGCATGTAAATGTGTGCCAATGTACACACTGTAAGGAAGAAATGCTATATTCATTGCTTATTTTATATAAACAGGAAATATAACAAACTGTAAGAAACATAGCATTTAGATTATTTTTCTAAAAATCAATTTCATAGTTTCATCGCTGGTCAGCTATTATCTTTGTGTTAACCAATACCTACATGTAGCTATGTAAAATGTATAATTGATTTATTTCATTTTCTTGCTTTTTCAAAGTAAATAGGAAAACATGCATGGGTGATGCTTACGTGTCATGTTGGGTATGACCTTAAATTATGCCCAATTATGATCAGAATTCTATTAATTTATTTCAACCTCATGCATAATTTTAATTTCATTATAAAATTATATAACATACCTCGCATATACATGTACATGTATAACAAGATTTTGCGAATTATGATAGATAATGATTCCCAGCAGTATAGCCACGTGTTAACTACTGAAGTTGAAAGGCGAATGACATGTTAAAAAACACATACTTAGTACATTGTAGAAAATTCGGGAAAAAGACCTATGCCATGGTCGTTTATTTTATGGATTGACCCATGTATTCTTGTTGATTAAAAGTTTAAATGTCGTGCTTCTCAGCAAAGAATAACTTTTTAAAATAGAATTAGTAACAAATCAGAAACGTGCATAGTAAAACACACATTGTATTTTTCCCTGATTATTTATAGGCATCCTGGATCCCTGGTATAGGTAATTTAATGTAGGAAATCAAAAAAGCAGACTTCGTGAGAGTGCTCAGGTTCATGGAAGCTTAGGTTTTGGTCAAGGTTACCAGTAAACCTGATGATTACGGCATAGTTAGGAGGGGATGTGGTAATAATGTAAATAAGAAAACGTGGTGGCCGTCAGAAAGCATTAATACAACCACCTGAGCAACACTGTTTAGGGAAAAGTTAAATTTCTACGGACATCATTCAAATTATAAGTTTTTCGAGAAGATTCTGGCCTTCAATTCTGAAGAATGTCAAACGAAACTTGCAGAACTGTAATGGATGTGATTGCAATAGAGACTGAATAATAAAACATGCATTAAATTAAATGGCCGAATAACAAAAGAACAAAAATAAGAGATGTGATGCAGGTTCTTTTGATGTGATGGTTTTTAACCCAGCGTTTTATAAAAAAGCATTGCTAACATCATAATGCATGTGGCTAACTCCCAAGATGATGACACAATACTTGAACGCCCCCAAGCACTAATGCACTCTACATAAGTTTTAATAATATGAAAACTTTTTACTTCAGCGATATCGTGAGGGATTCACTGGATTATGAGCAATCACTAATTATGGGCTACATATACAATGTATTAGTTCAAGCCTAAGGGCAAATTACTACAAATGTGCACCTACAATGTAACAACTGAATTTTTTCCATAAATGTTATTCAACGGCGCTATAACCATGCGCGCAGGGGAGGCGATTCATTGGGAAAGTATATAAAGCATAAAGATTATTACTGCAAAAAATACTGACTTATTAAAAATTGTTCTCACTGGTTTTTTTACATTTTTATCACGTACATGTATATTACATGTATATTCGCACGTACACATGCTGTACTAAAGAGGAAAAAACTAAGATGTGTCTTAATTATGATAATTCACATTGGACGTTTTCACTGACCTGTTTTCTTTAAATTCAATTTTTCGCGCATAATGATGATTAGGGTTAATTATTAATTTACCACACGTACTGCAAAGGTATTTGTTATAGTCAAAAATAAGTCTTGGTGATATCATCAACAACTGGAAGGAAATGGGCACCTTGAAATACATTATCTATAGAATCGCATTGGAAGATCACAGTGCCATCCATATACCGGGTGAGGCATGGCCTCTCCAACATCTTAAAAAAGGAAACATGTAAATGTAATGGGAATGTAAAATTAGATCTGTTAAAAATATATCCGAAAGTTCAATTTGATAGTTGTAGAGAATCATAATCTTAGCCTAAATCAAGTGCCTTCTAAATTTTTGATAATAAAGTTACAATTGAATTTTATTTCAACGTAATTACCCTTCAATGCACGAAAGCATTACAGGGAAGATCCCAGTTTAGCTCGAAATCCGTTTATTTTTTGGGTGTGACAAACTTCCCACATACATGTAACTAGCTTTTTCTACATGAACCGTCAATAATTAGCTTTGACCCACACCCCTTCATTCAGTTGTATACATACATGCCATTATTTGCCCATCTCTGCGAATTTTCATATACATGTAATACGTTATTGCATTGCAATGTTACATACTTCTGTAAAGTCAAAATTATAAATTTAACTTTGTTATCAATAATAAGATGGCGCAAATGCATGATTCAGATTCACGTTGTGTATGCTTTGCAACTTTTAAATGAACTTTTTGCTTTTACTTAACAAGGAAAACGTTAAAGTAATCCTCACGTTACTCCCAATTTATCCGTGAAAGAAGATGTTACCTAGTTTTTACCATTTTTAAGATATTCGAAAGGTCCAGTGATTTCCCTCACCTGGTATACAAGTCAAATGTATAACACAAAAATTCTGTTTATGGATATGGCGGATGGAAATATACATGTACATCGCACATTACTTAAGATAGTTCTCAAATAAATGACAGAACCGTGTAGGCTTAACATATATACTCTAATCTATTCAGCCAACAAAAAATTGTTCGAAGAACGAACATAATATGAAATGAGACGAAAGTGAAAGTAATGAAAAAGGCTAAGACCGGATTTTGTTTGCAATGCGTGGGTGGACAGGTGAAAATATGAGTGCTTACTTTCACGTAGTTGTTTAGCAGCTTCCATGTGACCATTTTAGCCAACATTAAGGCGAATACCACAATGGATGACGCATCTATTTGATACACCTACTCACCAATGGATTGTTTTAAAACATACATGCCTAAGACATAGGAATCCCTAAGGTACCCCTTATTAACCTTTAGGCGGGAAAGTTCATCACATCTAAATGTCAGCACGTATACGACCTCTACATGTGTCATGCAACTTTCCTAATCAAACACTGCCTGATATTTCTGAATGGATACGTTATGATATCCTTTCCTTACATTAATGCATTAATGATACTGTACCCTTAAAATGTTGCTTTCCATGGGCACACCCTTGAATTATTTTTGCGTGAGCAAATACCTTCATCAACTTGAGGTTATAGAAAAGTGTTTTTAGTAGTGAAAAACATCTTTTGTTTTGTCAGATACATTTCAGTTTCATAATGCATTTAATTGCATATTAGATCATCGTCATTTAATGACAAACATATGTGCATAAAATATAAATACCTTAAGGATATCAAGGCTCTAATACACAGGGTAGTCCACACAGGCACACACAATTGATCGAATCAATATGAAAAACTAATGAAATTTGAAAAATCTAATCCTGTATGAGATTTAGGAAGTCAACCACGGCGCATTTGGACTTTTAAGTGACTGAGCTAGTACATGAGCAAGAAAAGAGTACCAACTCTATCGAAGATATAACAGAAATTACACAGGGTGAAATTAGTCTTCATTTCCATTCTTATGCAGCAATTCAATTTATAAATGAAGGGGCGAAAGGAATTCTGGTGGTTTATGCGAGGTTATGCATTATCTGAGGAAGTGGAAAAATGGATTGAACAGATATCAAACTGTGGTAAAAAAATGGTAAAATGTCACAGCAACTACACTAATTTAAGTTCCAAATTATCATAATCTATAATAATTGTCTCTTAATTTGTTAGAGTCGTAGTCGAAAAATAATTAATATTCCAAATGCTTCAAATGTTTAATTGTATCCACTAATAGTATAGCTTGTGTAATGATCAGGTTTACCTGAGGAAACACCTTGGAGGGGGTGAAACTGTTTGTAAAACATAGCGACTGCGAATTCGTCCTATCGTTCAGTTTGTACCAGTCAATTAACCAACATGTCAAAGCTGACGTGAAAGCTATAGGCTTTTCAGAAAAACAATTGCAAATGTCCACACGTTTATGTTTGATAAAAGACTTTTGCAATACTACTTGCTTCTCATTTCAATTACGTTATGAGCGGTTCTCCTCATATCAAAGGTGCAATACGTGATTGTTTGCAGATTCACAGAATGTCACTATTTACTCACACGTGGCTACACTGTATTTTAACACACCGTCCATATTAACAAGTGAGCAACCAACAAAACGTGGAAATTACAAGCCTTGATGCAAGAAGGGTTTTATTGAAAAAGTTCAATGACCCATTTTTACCGACTGAACGACAAATTGAATTTGTTACCTCTGGAAGGAAAGCGCTTATAGCGGGTGTGGTTTGCCCTAGATTTGTTAAAAATAAAGGCATTATAGTTTACATGCATAATAACTTCGCAGCTGATCTTTGATCCTTATTAAAATATATAGTTATGATGTTCATTTACAATCCACACGGGCTACATTTTTAGTTCACCTTGTTCAGCATAATCATTGGTCGGTTGTATGCTATTAAGGTTTAAAGGACACAATGCGTGTAAGGCGATATCATTACCGTTTTTTATCATTTGTAAGGAAATTGTAACTTCTCATGTATAACCGATTTAAGCAAAATTCGGCGTTTTGGACAATCAAAGAGCATTTCTGGATATGTGGGGGTGGGGGACATCATGCTGTTTAAATGCATTTTTATCATTAGTTTTCCGCATTCATTCCCCTAAGATATCAAAGAAATGCAACGTAGATTTCATGTTGAAAAATTAATCTACCAACAGACCTCTGAGAATATCTATGCATTAGCGCATGCAGCCCATTAAAATCATCAAATGAACAATGAATTTATAAGCTTTCGCTTTCTCCCCGACCCCTTTTTCAATCAGATATTTCAACGATTTAATTTATCATGAAGCAGTTGCTGAATAATTTAAAAAAAAAATTTAATTCACAACTGAAAAATTGAAAATAGGAATTCAAAGATCACTGCTTTAATATTTAAAATTAGCTAAATTTCTTAACGGTTTTTCCTATTTAAAAATAAAACTACCAATTTGGGACAGGATACATACCTCTGGCTATTAGTCAAAACAAGGTTCTTGAAGGTTTCCCCAGAAATTCAATTTTCAACTTCCCTGACTTTTCAAAGGTTAAAAACAAATTTCCCTGACCATAAAAATGCGAGAATATATAACGTATGCCAATGTAAAAATTGCCAAATTTACTCTTCATTGTTTATAAACATGAGGTGAACAAATTTTAATAAGGAACCTGCAATAAAGCATACATTTGAATAAAAGACTTGAAAATTAGATTAGTTTTTTTTAAATTTTCAATGGCTTAATGAGTTGCTTGACTTTAGTGACTCGATCAGATATTTTTAAATTTCACTGACTTTTTTAAAATAAATCAATCTTCCCTGACTTTTCCAGCCTTTTCAACTTCCCTGACTTTTCCAGGCCTTTTCAACTTCCCTGACTTTTCCAGGTTTTTCAGGTCTGGGGATCCCTCATCTTCGTTCAAGCAGTTATGGTTGTTTTAACCGTTTTAACCACCTTGCAGCTTGACCACGAATCGAAACAATCCAGACGAAAACACTTTATCCGTAAAAACTGTCAAATACCATGTGTAGAAAATCTATCATCCTCTATGGTCCAATGTTTTGTAGGTAAACTTTTTGCAACATAATCGTTTATCTCATAAAACCATAAGATAATTCGGAATCACCATCATGTACGACATTCTATGGAACATACCAGGGGGACCACACTTTTCTCTAATGCTTAATTTCCCTGGTTTCCAGGTCCTATCACATTAAATTTCCATGACCATTTTTTGACGATGGAAGCAGTTTTCGTTTAACAAGTGTTAATACTAAAATATAAATTAATTAATCTCAGGTTGTGAACTGAACTGTAATTTCAAAATTACACAATATTTCCTAAATGAACCCGGACAGATATTTTTCCAGGACAAAAATGGAGACAGATTATTAATTACCAAACGACTGGTTACAATTGCTACACGAAACAATGTTTTAGGTTAAAAAACGAAACGTTTAAGGTGACGATCGCGCTTTTAATTAGTGCCTAGTAGGGTTCCACTTCCGTTACGAAAATTCACCTTCGTTACAATTAATGTTGATCCATCGCGAAAGTTAAATTAGACTTTCGGTGTTTTTCTTTAAATTCCGCTGTGCAACACTAACTCCCTATCACTTTCTTGTATACGAAATTAAAGGTTTCAGATCAATAACCTACTCACATAAGATGCCCAATGCACCAAATAATGAGAACAACTACAACAAAACTACATTTAAATCCTGTTAATGAGCACGTTGTTCGGTATACACACTATGAATCTTAATTGTGCAGGCATCATTTCATTATGAACAAATTCATCACACAGCAGTCACGGTTATTGGAACATTATTCGGCCCCACCCAAACGATATTCAGAATATTTAAAAATGCGGATTTTTGCAAATCATGCCAACATTTAAGCTACAAAGGTAATAAACAGATTTGTATAAAAAAAAGCCGGTGCGGCGGTGGAGGCAAATTCAGAAAACAACCGAGAATAGCTTTTGTTCAAACGTTTGCTTCATTTATGAATATGTTTGGAGATAACGATCCAATTGTACTGCGTGGAGCTAAAATAACCCTTAGTTTTAAGAGACACCGAGACTCGTGCTTAACAACGTCTTTCTTTAAAAACACACTAGGCAATCGATGTCAACTGTGTTCCTCTTTCTAGTTGAATGTTTATATAAATGTGAGAGATGAATTTATGTTGGTAAACTTTGGTTAAGAAAGTGAACCATTAGCCAATACCGTAAACAATCATTAAAGAGAAGCAAGCAGAGTGTACAATTAAAAATAATGATTTGATTTGACCTGATTTGATTTCGCATTTAATGCAAGGCACCCACCCTTTGGTGGCTTACTTGACATTAATGATTTTTCCTAAATCGAAATTCCAATGTTTTTTTTCTTTATCTCTTACTGTTAAGGGGCGCAGTGGTACCATACATTTACATGACGTCGTGCAGTACGTCACCGACATAATGTCATACTACATTAACATGTCCCACATTGTTTTAAAAAATTGTTTTATTGGGAACTAGGCATCGTGCAGTCATCCTATATTCGCAATATTAAAATTATGGGTAGAAATGTTGGCGAATGAGGTGTGCAGGTAAAGTCTACTTTCAACTCCATTCTACCTTAAACTTAATTACTCAACTAATGTCATGATACTCAACTAATGTCATGATTTTCAACTAACTCAGTAATTCAAACGAATTTGTACTTAAAGAAGTTCCGATTTACCAACAGACATAGATGGCCACTTGGGCTCTTCCCTGGAGCACCGCCAAAGTATCCCTTTCGTTTCAAATACATTTTGTCTTCTCATCGCCATTGATGACCTAGTGTAAATGACTAGCAAAAAATTAAATCGCAGGAGCGAACTAATTTTCACGAAAAGCAGAGCCATTTAATTGAAAATATTCTCACAGGCTACTGAGCAACATGCGTGTGCTGGCTGTAGTTATGCGTACCAACGATATACATTGTAATGCGATGGCCTAGAGCCATAAATCATTTTTGTTTATCAAGCTAAACACCTGCAATTATTATCAATTCAGAACAACAAAGGCGAAGTAGAATACAGCGCAAGCAAGAATGTGCACTGCTTTCTATGCAGTTATGATTTGTGTATAGAATTTCATGAGCAATAAATACAGTCTAGTCTAGTAAAAAGCTGGAATCATCAAACGTGGTCGTTTGTGACAGGTTGTATTTGCATAAAGATGTCAATAACTTAGTCGTTGTTTTGGCTAAAGATGACGCTTTTTGACCATCAATATACCGGTACAGTATACAGCGACTAGTCTGGAGCTGCCAGACTAGTTTTAAATATTAAGCATAAAATGAAAAATGACATACGACCACGTTACATCAACATCATCTTGCACAGACATAGTTAAATTTCAAAAATTATTAAAAATATACGAATTTTGAAAAAAATTGAAAGTGAACGAACAAAAAAAATAAATAATAAATTTTAAACATTGCAAATTAAAAATCCCCTTATCTCCAAATGGTTAGGAACCTTTAAAAACCTCAACTCCTCACTGCTATCCCTCAGATTCACCAACTTTTTTCTTATGACAGGACCCTGTTTCCTAAAAAATGTGTGAAGATATTAGGAATGCAATTTGATTATTGACTAGTTGAGGGTAATGCATGTGTTTCGCGAACAGATCATCCGATAGCCAAAATTATTCAATTCATCAAGCTCTTCATTCTTCACTTCCAAACTAATCATAACTTTTATGAGACATGGAAACCACAATTCCTCCCAGCTATCTCTCAGCTAGACTCATCACCTGTGCACACAACCTTATCAAGTTTTATGAAAATTGGGCTCTCCAAATGGATAAAATCAACTCGAAAAAGCGAAAACTTGAAAAAACATTTAAAAATGTCTATTTTTAATGTTACTTGCAATTTAATTTCGTTAAAGGTGTTGGATTCGTGACAATTGATTGGAGATATTCAATTTCGAAATTGAATGACTTTACAGTTGTAAATATTTAGGTTAACAGTTCCACAATTAGGTTAAGCGTATTAATTGCCGCTTCTTAAAATACGTTAAAGAGCACCAGACAACAAATCTTCCTCTAATCTTGGACGTGACAATCAAATATTCTTTTCCTGCTTTTTCAAATCTATAAAATGATGTCAGATTTGGATAAAAGCGGTAGGTTTGTCCGGTTAACGGTTAAAATATCATTGAACAGATCTTTATTAAACGACAAAAAATGCAAGTTCTTTTAACATGGTGGAATCTGAGAGTTGATTAAACTGTTACGGGAAATAAATTCGCATTAATGTTAAGGGGGATGCATAGTTCTATGCGTAGCAGACGAAATATCCCTATCTCCATGCTAACTATAGGCGCACTTTT
>JAQFYZ010000850.1:0-31867 GCA_034695085.1 Cylindroiulus punctatus
TTGGTATCCAGTTCGCTGATATGGCTATTGAAGTCGCCGAGTAACAGGATTTTCCATCCATTCCTCTGGAATTTTTCTATGTCAGACTGGAGGCATGTGTAAATGGCTTCATTCCAGGATGGCTCTGTGCCCTCTACTGCTAGGTAAACAACTGCGATGGCAAAATCTTGGCCTTTCCAGCGAAGGTGGACCCATAGGTGTTCTTTGCATCTTGATGGTATGAGTTCGCAGGGGGCTATTTTGTGGTAAAACAGGCCTATGCCACCTAGGCGTTTTTCTCCATCCTTACGTTGGCTGCCGATGTATTGGATATTGGAACTGATGGGTTGTATCGTTTCTTCATTTCGGAGGTGTGTTTCTGTGATATCAGATCATGGTCACAACTTCACCCTTCAACCTCACCAGGTGGCGCTACTGGAGACTCGCAGACAAGATGGCGCGTTTATGTGATGTTGTTCCTTACACATGTGTACACATTGGTAAGCATTATACTAAATTTATTTCAATTTCTTCCTCGTATAGTATGCCAGTTTAAATACTAATGCGAAGTGCTCAGCGGTGAACGCTGTCTTGCTAATTCATGCACAAACCCATATATACATAAGCCTATCCATATAACGCACACGAAAACACCTACACTAGCGTATACGCTTATGACTACTTGTACTATATAGGCTATAGCGTTTCCGCTTTCTTGCAATTTTATAACTAGGCTGTTGGCATTGTTTGAAGGTTGGTCGATACCCATTGTTTGAGTTTGTCGAGATGAACCACTCGGATGAATACGTGGAACCTCCTGGGCTTGCATCGCACTCGATCGCAATGTATTAATTCCACAGGTGTACATGTAAATTTGTTGGGACATCGCGAAAGGAAATGAAACAACGACAAATCGTCGGTTGTGAAACTGGAAATAATGCGAAACGGGTGCTGGGGGTGACCAAATGATGATGTCACCAGTGATTGTTGTTTCATAAAATGTAGATTCCGAAAGTTTTTTTGTATAATTCAGGGTTCATACGCACCTGGAAAGTCAGGGAAGGGCAAAATCACGTTTTTTATGGAAAGTCAGGGAAAACAATGATGTTTCCTGGTAAATTAGTCAGGCTATTCATATAGTGTCACACCTCTCCTCTCCATGAAGTATTAGAGAAATCCACAATATTGCTTTGCAATAACCACCTAACCCCCTCTTTTTTCCAATGATTTCCAAAAATGTGCTAGCTTTCCTCTTGTCCACACTAAAATCACATGGCCCATGTCCGTTGGCATAACTAGAACATTTGTCTAGAGAGGTCCGTGGCCAGGGGCGGATCCAGCCACTGTTCAGTCTACAGTAAAAACCATGTTTTTTGCGAAAATTTTACAGAAACTGGTTAATATTTATGCAAAATTTCAAAAGTTTTCAAAAATCGGTTCATTTTTTTGCAAAAAATTGAAAAAAAAAATTTGCAACTACCAGTGCGTTGTTTTGCGGAATTTTTGCAAAAATCGGTTCACTTATTACAAAAAAGTTTGCAGAAGTTTGAACATTTGTCTAGGGGTGTCCGTGGCCAGGGGCGGATCCAGCCACTGTCCTTCTGCAGTGAAAACCATTTTTTTTTGCAAAAAATTTGCTGAAACTGGTTAATTTGGCATAACTAGAAGTTTTTTTTCGCTTTTAGAAGATTTTTTTCGTCTTTTTGCAAAGCGTTTGCAAAAGTTTGAAAAATGCACGTTTAGGAGCATAACAAGTGATAGGCAAAATTCAGTTTTGTTTTCACAAAAACGTCCTGATATGTGTCACTTGCTATGGGGTTCCATTGAATTTTTGAAAGTTAGAGTGGTGGGTTACCGCCCGTGAAAACATCTTATGTTTTCCTCCCGAGAGTGATCAGCAAACCACACAAGCGCGATTATTCCATCTAATATAGTTTTCGCGTAATTTTACATTATACATATGTGGAAAATTCTTCAAAAAAACCACCCTACTATTTTTAAGTCAGGGAAATTTACTTGGGTTGGTGAGGGAAAGTAAGGGAAATTTACTTGGGTTGGTCAGGGAAAGTCAGGGAAATGGCTTTGTAAATTTGAGTATGAACCTATGGGGGCGTGAAGCTGTAATTTTGTTATGTTTGGAATCTGTAGCTGTAACAACAAAATTATTACTTCCAAATTACTGACCTTCATAACAGGAATAAACGTAGTCGTCAGTGTGTGTGTAGTAACATCGTAATTTCGTAACACTTGGGCCAAGAACTTTGATATGGAATGTCAAAAAATTTTACATGTATCACTTGTGTGGGAAAATCCTTGATATATACAATTTTTGAAATTTATTCCTTACTACTGGTGGTGACAAAGACTTCCATCCAACCCTCGATCCAACCTGCAGTCTTCCTTCTTTCTGCCATACCAAATCTTGTCGGCATAATTAATCTGACGCCGATTAAATTTACATACTGTTGCCTTGCACATAAAGTGGCAACATATTTTATACGTGTATGTTTATATACCGTAGAACTGTATTTTTTTTTTCTTTAATTTTTAAAATTTTGCGTCAAAATTTTTTCATGTAGCCTATATGAAGCATTTTTCAAAGTTTACGCTCGTAACCTTTGAAAGGTTCCCTGCACATGTAGTGATTGTCAGGTGTGCATTTGATTCCACCAGTTGTTGGTTGTAAGGGTGATAAGGAGCAAGGATCCACAACTCGGGTTATTTTCTGCTTTAACCTAACTCCACTTTTCTGTTCAACTGCTGTCATACCTCTGTCTCCCCAATGCACCGCACTAACAAATCGCTGATGCAGCTTTCTTAGTTGCAGATGGAAAATACCTTTGGTGTTAGGTTCTGGTAATAGGGAAAAATCTACTGCTTCATTTCCTTCCTGCACAACACCACTAGACTGTATTCAGTTAATACGTAAGCTGGGCTCATGGTCTAGTTGTATATTCATAGAGCAACCACGTTCATTTGTGGCTTCTATTCATTCTGTTTATTTCAATAATATGATTTAGATGCGGATTTTAAGGCAATTGCAAATTCTGCAAAAAATTGCATTTCTTGCTCATCAGCCGAAAATAGAACATGGGCTTTGAGCAGACTATCAGCGATGTTTACAACGGATGAAAATAAGAATGATGTACTGCCTTGTTTGTGCGTCCGTACTGCTTTCGATCTTTTTTGCCGTGCAATGGAATTCCCCTCTGGATCTGAGATTATCATGTCTGCCATCAACATACCAGATATGGTGACTGTCGCCGAGCATAACCACTTGAAAGTGGTGCCATGGGATGTGAACATCGACACCTTAGCCCCAAAAATCCAGCTTTTGCCACAGTTGATAACAGGTCATACAGTCGCTGTATTGGTCGCTCATATTTATGGAACAACCCTTGATATGAACCCTATACTCGAAGTGTGTCACAAATTTGAGATAGTTGTTATTGAAGATTGTGCGCAGGCTTTTGGAGGATTTTCTTACCTCGGAAATCCTAATTCCGATATCTCACTGTTTAGTTTTGGAGTCATTAAATACCAAACCACATTTGGAGGCGCTATTGCCAAAGTCAAACACAAGAAAGTGTATGAACGAATGGTCAAAATCCAAGAAACCTATGCCGTACAAAGGAACGCAGATTACTTAAAGAAGCTTGTAAAATATTCCGGCATATATTTGCTCATCAATGTTCCAGCAGTCATGAGTCCAGGGATGAAGTTGGGGAAATTGTTCAAAATCGATTATCAAATGAGAGTGGTCGATTGGCTAAGAGGCTTTCCACAAGGTCTCATTAACCGGATTCGGTTTCAGCCATGCACTGCCTTGCTCGTGACAATGGCAGAAAGGCTACAGGCAGTATCTGAAGACAGTTTTATGTTGGCCAGACTTAAAGCGCAGTTTGTGATCAGTAAAATTTCTGATTACGTTCGCATTGTGGGATCCAAAGCAAAGCAAAACAATTTTTGGCTTTTTCCAGTGTTGGTGGTAAGCAGTCTTATATTTGCCTATATAATATGCATGAAGAAATCCCAACACCTTTCTCCCTCAGGGAAAGGCAGTTATTTCATAAGCTCATAACTTTTGTTTGTTTTAGGAGGATGCCGCGCAATTTTCTTCTGTTTTAAATAATCTGGGGGTTGATTCTTACCGAGGAGCAACTCAACTCGACGTTATATTACCGCGTTTTGCTAAAGAAGATGAGGACGCTACAATGCATTTGACCTCAATTAGAAATATTGACCAGACATCGTATCTTCCGGATGACTTGCGTTTCAGTACTGATATAGAAATTAAATTTGCAGCCAAAGATAAGACTGGGAATGTTGGGTTCTATTGCAATCCCAATCACAATGATTTGGCAAACTCTGCGTATCATAAAGATGCACTTGATCTCTGTTGGCCTCGAGATGCGCAATATCTAATTGATCATGTCGTTTATTTACCAGTTCATAAAGATGTGCCATTTTCATATTTGACTGCCATTTGTGAAGCTATAAAATTGGCTGCATTGAAATGTGATACACGTAATTCTGTAATGCTTAAATCAAAACTATAGGCTTATAAGATTTATAAGTGTCTGTTAATAGTCAATCAGTGCTGTTGAACAAAAGAAAAAAAAATACAATCACGACCAAATATTTTTATATTATTTATTTGCCACAATTTCCCATATTTACACATCCGTTTTGCCTAGAATCATTTGCAACATTTCATTATTTTTAAAGCAGTTTTCAGCAGCTTGATTTTAATCATTTCCCTTAAATATAATCACTAAATTCAGTAAGACACAATTTGGCTTAACCTGTATATATTATATATGGTTTTATCACTATTTTGAAGCAACAATTCCATGAAATGTACTCAATGTGGGAAAATATTTAGAACACTCCATAAGAAATGTGATTAAAATTCCATGTTTAAAAACGAAATATATCTTTTCTTTTAAAAATACGATTTCTTTCATATGTGAAGAAGCTTGTTGATACGTATTTCAATTTGTTTGCCATAAATTACATCAACCTAATCTTGACACAGTTTTCGAGGCCTTAAAAGAGCCCAGCCTGTCGCTTCAGTGTCTGTTGTTTCCACCCTGGTAAGTTCTTGAAGCTCTCTCTGTCCATATGAAAAACTAGCTCAAAGTCAGCATCGTCAAGGTAAAGCTGAAACAGTGGAATTAAAGACTGCCTTCAGTTTCTACAAGAACAATTAAAATCATAATTGTTGTAAAGGTTCGTTATATCCATACCTCTTTACACGAGGGAACTACGCCTTCCGGCAGCTTGTCTGCTTCTTTATGAAGAAGGTCAGCCAATTTGAAACGTGGAAAGTCTGCGTCCTTCATGCCGTTTGATGTTGCCTTCAAGAGTAAAAGTATACATGTTATTGGAAAAATGTATAATGTTGTTATGCTTATCGTGTTTTGGTAATGTGTGCCTGTGCTTATATCATTAGTGAACTGCTGTACACACATAAGTAATGGGATAATCGATTTGAACTATCACGTACCAATATAGCCAACCAATATGTACTTTCGTGCATTTGCCTTCAACTGATTTCAGTTTTTTTATTATAACGTTTTCAGCTTACCACAACCAAGGAAAGTCCTGGATAATTATCCTTCATTTCTTGCTTCATTTGCTCGTATGTCTTGTTATTCTGTATCAGAAGCAAAATATTTGTTATCACATGTACATGATTTTCTACTGACGCATGACAGTATTGCATGTTTTGGTTACTGAAGGTTTTTGGTTACTCACGCTCCACAATTCTCTGTCCCAAGCTCCAAAGAACCCAGTAAACGTTGGCGGTTCGAAACCTTGCTTAATTCGTACGATTGGCGTTTTTGGATCTCTTCCGCTTGGATCCGTTTTCAAATATTCCTAACATCCAAAACACCAATTTGTTAGTTTTTTTGTCAAAGGTTTACAAAGTTTAGCAGATCTGCTAGTTTTTGCACTTACAATAGCGGCTTCTTCCGCCAGCTTTTTCTCAGTTTCATTTGCATCTTTGCCGATCCATAAAAATATATAATTCCAAATGTCCAGCAGCATAACGTCTTCCTCTAGTAAATCTGATTGGTTATACTCGATAATTTCTTCCACTTTGAAGTTTCCAGTGGCGTTGGAACATTGGAATAAGCGTGCCACGTGATCTTTGTCTTCTTCCTAAGTGCCAAATAACGCATTATTACATTGTCATCTGTTAATGAGCGATGATCATCAGGATAAGCACCTGTAATCGCTTGTCTGAAGAATAGGGCTCTTGTCCTCCCAGTGCTTGCCAAAATTCTGGCTTCTCTTGACCTTCTGAAATCAGCAGTGGCTCTCTGCAGATAGGCAACAAAAACAAGTTAATAAGCATGCTTTGCAAATGGTGTGAACAATTTGCTATAAAAATAAATATATTAATTAATATACAATGCACGTTGCATTCTAATCCTGCAGTGGTTTCGCATATAATGAAAGCATTCGATCTATTTCGATAGTAGTGTTTAAAAATCGTGTGTACAGTAAAAAGTCTTACTTGGAGGATGTGCTAGCCACTTGTTTTGCCATTTCTCGTTCGTCTCCTGTACTTCCTTTTCCTGCCCAGATATAAGTGATGCTCGGCGTGAATACTATGAATACGTCGTTGGAGTTGAGAGATGCAGCACGCAGTTCAACCTGTAATCAATGTGTTATTTTAGTGTGCCGAACTTCCAAGAACATTTTATTCAAGCGCATTTGTTGGTTTGTGCCATTTCCCAAAATCCCAAAACTTGTGTTTGTGGCATTTCCCAAAATTCCAAAACTTTGTTTGTGGCACTTACTTGCATAGCTCTGACGTGGTTGTGTGGCGTTCCTCGAATTTGCATCAAATACGTTTGGCTGATTCCCGTATCGGCTTCATGCAAGTTGTTAAATCCACTAGCGTGACCACCCTATAAGAGTAAACGATTGCCAATAAAGGGATTAGCAAGGCTGTGCTTTTGCCACTGCCAGAAATGATAACAATTGGTAAGAAAACTTACGTGATATATTATGATGCGCCCATCGAAAATTGCTAAGAAGTGGGCAGGTTCTTTTCCTTCTGTAATTCGGATTTGCACTGCTTTACCACCGTACTTCTGGTCGATTTCAACTGTTTTCAGTGCGGCTGTTCCTTGTTCATCAGCTGTTGATTTGGAACCCTGCAATAGGAAGAAATTGCCAGGTAGACTTTAGCCCCGAAGGCACCCGTAGAATTGTAATGTGCAATGTAGAAATGTAATTGTAACCTTACCAGCCAATAATAAATAATATAGTTTTCGGATCCGCCTGTGTGGTAAGAATAGACGACAATGTAGCAGTCGCCGTTGAAGAACCGACCGTGGCGACTTTGATCCTCCGGAACGATATCGAAATCGTTCACTAGGAAAACCTGAAAGAATCGTCCATCAGTCCCATGTCTTCATAGCTAAAGTTGTCAATGATTTGAATGATGGACTCACTTCTTTGGTGCCTGAGCCATCGTCCACCATCTGTGTTTCGGCTGCCAACCTGGTGTTTTCGTGCAATGTGGCTGCGTCAAATTTGGTTTGTACCACCTTGGCTGAAATACCGAAACAAATTGAATGGTAGGAACTGCGAGGTTGAATGTTACCAATAGCGAAAAAAAAGTTGAACATTGAGAATTCCTCCTCTCACCGATGTTGCCTCGCGTGTTGATTTTGCCCATGCCGATGGTTTGGTTTTTGTCCTTCCAGTTGCGGAAGAGCGCCTTGAATTCCAGAGGTTCACCGCCATCAATGACCCGGGTCACCGGAGTCTCGTGGGCATACCCCTTTTTCTTCGAAAATCCCTGGGTAGAACAAATGAGAAATCTTTTAACAAGTTTTTTTTTCTCGCTTTTCCCAGCCTAATTTTCCAGCATCATATCTTCCAGAAGCATTTCCATTTCGTTGGATAAGTGAGATCGTGCATGGCGCATGTTGATGCAAGTGTCATGCAATGAAT
Organism: Cylindroiulus punctatus; assembly: GCA_034695085.1. Classification (NCBI taxonomy): domain Eukaryota; kingdom Metazoa; phylum Arthropoda; class Diplopoda; order Julida; family Julidae; genus Cylindroiulus; species Cylindroiulus punctatus. The sequence goes on from JAQFYZ010000850.1 coordinate 7,957, forward strand.
ATTCCAGTTATCCCTCAGATTTGGTTAAAAAATAACATGTTGCATGTGTTGTATACCTGTGCATTTCGCATGGCTTCGACTCGTTCTTTCTGGCTGGCTTTCTTTCCCACCCAAACCCAAATTCCGGCTTGGCCATTGTCGATAATGAAAGAATCCTAAAAAGTAGATGAAACTTGTGGTTTGCAATATTTTTGGTTAATTCGTTTAGTGAGTATTGAGCGAGGTCCTTACGTTTAAGTTCAAATCTTCCTGAAACAAGGGTCCCGATTTCACTTCCGTCACCTTCAGAGTTCCGTCTTCATCCGAGCACCTAGTCGAGTTTTTCAAACGTTATATAATCTGGTGGTGTGGCATCGATATTTGCTTACAAAGGTCACCTGTATAGTTTTAGCTCGTTGCGTTTAGTCTCTACGATTTCATCTGGTGCTGCTTCTTCAATGCTCTTCAGTTCTTTAGCATTCAGCGGCAGAAATTGGTTGAAGTACTGGAAGTGAGGAGTTAAAATTAAGCGTAATCCCAAACCAACAAATTTGGATTGTGAATTTGTAAATTAAAGTTGGTCTTTACGTGTTTTTCGGTGTTGCCAAGCTGCGCTTCATCTCCATCTTCAACTATGATGATCGGCCTGTCACGGTCCTCTTTCAGATTTTGAGCAACAACTGCTGCCTGCAAGTTATTAAGGAATATTCAATAATATTGCAATGCAATAAAAAAATTGGTAATTCCGGTGATGGTTTGCCAGTTTACCTTTAACCTTTCTCCCCTGTTGGAGGCCTTTCCAACCCAAACAAAAATTGCATGCTGCAGATCCAAAACAAACGAATCGCCCGCATTCATGTGCTCCCAGGCGATACTCGGCATCTGGAATTTATGATTGTTGATTTTTTTTATTGCTGATACCGGTAGGCAACAGTTTGGAGCGACTTTAAAAAAAAATTAAATCTTACTTCTTTGATGATTGGCGTCCGTTTTCCTTTTACAATGAACATGCGTTGATGGATCTCGTCAGTGACATGATTGAATCCACTGGCTGCACCGCCATTGAGCAAACTATAAAAATCGTTTTTTTTATTGGTTAGAAATTCCACGATTTACATTATGGTTGTCAAAAGATATATTTCGAATTTTCTAACCGAATGCCATTCTTGAAATAAGCGACAAATCTTTTGGACTCATTGCCTTGCACCTCGCGGTGTTGGACTGCCTGTCCACCAAAAAAGTCATCCATTTCCACAGCCTTGTAAGCAGCCACACCAGCTTCGTCCTTTTTTTCAATTTTTTTTTTTTTTTTTTTTTGTAAAAATATGTTATCAGTCAGTGGAAACTGCCAATTCTGCAGTTGTTTCCTAGAGGCGATGTTATACTCACATTGCTCGTGCTTTCGCCAAGCCAAAAGTGAATGTGATATTCTAGCCCTTTTTTGGTTTCTTTCGACTAAAAAAATAGAAAAATAAAATTGTCATACATATTTACAGGTAAACATACAGATTAACAAATTACGTATTTGTTATTACAATGGCGTGGGCTCCACCAGTGTCGCCATACTCTGTTATCTGTGAAATTGAAAGAAAGAACATTACATGTTTCTCACGAGAAAAAAAATGAGGAATTGAAGTAAAACTATGTACTTTTTGAGCTGCTGAAAATTTGTGATACTTACGCTTACTACCAGGTAGGAGTCTCCAGTGAAGAAACTGCCATACTGATCTTTAGGTACAGCCGCCAATTGCAGATTCTGATCAAAGAAGTGATTTTAATGGTACTGCTCTGATTTATTGTAAAAAAATGGATTTTGACTTACTTCAACTCGCCATATCAAGAAGGCTGTTTGGTTTTTTGGAATGGCCCGAAAAGCCGGATCGGCTACCGTATTCGGTGTCGTCATGTTTTACCTGGAACCAGACAAAACATCTATAATTAGCGACATGTTTCTTTATATCACGAGAATATTTCCAGATTAGTTTGATGCTGGCTGGCGGCCATGTTGTAAACTACCTCAATGGATGGTTCGAAAATATGGAAAAGCTATAAGTCTGACAACCTGATTAATGAGAAACTAGATCGCTAACCATGGTGATGACAGACATTATCAAGATTGCCACTCGACAATATCCAAATTTAAGCCAGGAGACGCCGACAACCCATGTTTGGGGGATAGTTACCATGTCACAATCGTGTTGTCACTGTTTAAAAATTCGAGTTTTCAAGAAAAGATTCCCGTCAAAGCCCTAATGTTATTTCTGATGGCACTGCCTTGTCTTATCGTGGTCTTTAATCCTCATTGTTCGTGATAGACCTATCAATCAGCAAAGTTGTGCAATAAACATCAATTATTTGAACATTGATGCCTAGTCCCCTAGATTTGATAAGTACAACGTGCCAAGCCCAGGTCATGTAACATATTTTCATTATTCGATAACGTTTCTCATTTCGGTATGTATGCCGTGTGTGGCAAAATAAATAAGTTCGATCGAACTGTTAGGGATTGATGGGATCAGATTGTTGGTTTTGACTTGAATCACGTGTAGCATATAAAGCATCTGTTTGTAACTGGTGATTTTCTTTGAAAACAAAAAAAAATATCAGGATGTAAGACGTGTTTATAAAGTGCAGCACTTGTAAAAAGAAGTGGAAAATCCACTCTTGATCGTTCCAGTTTTTCGCAATATATTAGATTATACGTTAGGAACATTACTATTTGTAAAATAAGAGAATAGTCGTTTTCAAATTACCTCTTTTCTCCAAATTTTTTAAATCTATATTGTACGTCGAAATAGATGAGATGTGTGCTTATTTCTTCCTTTCATGTGAAATATCATTAGCATGAGAACTGATGCCTGTCAGACCGAACTATTGATCTTTGTCCAGCTTTGGTAAAAAGAAAGTTAAATTACTTTTGTACGTTTTATAAACGTTCGTTACGAAATTTTTATATACTTAGTGCAGAACAACGAAGGTTATTAGACGAAAATTCAACTTTCATTTTGAAAAGTTTCGTTGTGCTGCGCTAACTCCTTATTATTAGTGTTGGAAAAAAGTAAATACATATATGACCACGTTTATATTACTGATACGTGTGAAAGAATATTCCAGTATTATAATGATAATATTTTGATATGTCTGGGTGAGCTCGTAAAAAAACGCGGATTGATCCATCTTAACTTTTATTTCCTCTTAACTGTTTTTTAAAAATAACAACTATAATGTACCTATTTGCATTCAGGTGCTTTTTGTTTTCTTTCACTATACGCATTTTTTCAATTCGAAAAAAACTGAAACTTTTGAATTCTGCTACAGTACGTCTGCTCATATATACGGAGGTAGCCTTTATTATTGTTGTGCCACACTCTACCACTCATTTTCGAACTCGAAATTTTAATAACACTATCGTTAAAAAATACTTGGAAACTTCTGTCACAAGTTTTTCCTCACTCATTGTCGTTTTGCTTTACCACTATAGCAAACAGTTGCCCAGCTTCCAATTAAGGAATTGGATTATATGACGCAAAAAATAAATGCTGTTTTTGGACCATAATTCTTTTTTTTTGCATGTCTTACTGACAAAAAAACCCGTCCTGGTAAGTGTTTATTGCTGTGTACCCTCGAATTATCATCATTATATTGGATGGGAGAATGAAACCTTTCCAAATGCTTCCCATGGAAGTGGTAATGCACTTCAAACAGACGGCGATAATTGTTTTTAGTTTACGAAATATGCAGGGTGGCCAAACCCCTTTGAGCACTCTTACATCCATTCTGTGCGTTGTCATGAGTTTTTATTGAACGTTTATGTTTGAAGATTACATTGTCGATAGGAATGCTGCTCTCTATTGCGCGTGCTTTTTCTTTCTGGTTCTTTTTGATTACATGTTACTTTAGCAACCCCTGCAAAAAGTTTGTGTCATTGTCTATCATTGTCAAGATTTGGCACTATTTGTATGGTAAGGTAACGAAAGTTGAATCAGATCATACCTCTGGGAACGTTGACCTTTTTGATGGACAATGAGAGACTAGGTTATACAGTAGACCGACAACTCAATAGGAGCAAATTTAAACGATACCAAAAATAGGACTTTCTCATCTGAAGATTGACTGTAATTGAAGCTGAAGAGGATGGCGAATACAATACAATGCAATACATGTGATTTGATTCGGGTACTTTTCCAAACATCCAATGCATTTATTAACATGAGGACAATAAAGCACAGTATACATTCACTTATAGGCCATTGATATAACCTTTTGTAATGTACTGTAATTCACCTCATCTATTAAAAGTAATTTAGACCCAATATAAATATCCAACTGCCATTTATGCAGTATTTTCGAAATGCAAAATATTGACCCATTAAGAATGTCATTTTGGTAATTTTTCTAAAAAAAAATTATAAAAAATATCAATATACAGTACATGTAATTACGGTGCATATGGGATTTGTCTTCGAGGAATTGTTTTGTGTGATTATAGGATTTGATATCGGACCTTATCGTCTCTTATCACGAGCTTTGATATCGTATTCAACTTCTGCTTGAAAATGTGAAAGAGCTTGTTCAATATTGAAATTGAGCATTACAATTGTAATATGGGCCAACGCTGATTAGGTTGGGAAAAACATTGATATGATTTTGACAAATAAAGGTCATCCAAGACAAACACTGAGGGCCTGGTCGTTTGAAACAGCAATGCGCTTTATGAAGACGGGCATACAAAAAGAAATTTATCGACTTTATCAAGTATCTGGCTAGAAAAATGTTTACTTATGTACATGCACTTTCTGTAATATTATTGATTTATAGTGCTATGTCCGTTACTGAAGTACTATATAGTGTATTTTTCTATCTGAAAACTTACATCTTCCATACATTTGTGTTTATTTCCAATAGTAAATTAGTTTCAACACATTATACTCGTATTTAAAATTAAATCATAATACGTTGGAAAGTTTGCTAACTGCAAATTATATATCCCGCATATATCCGACAGTCGAATTTCAATCTTATGGAACACACCCTGGATGTTCTCGTATTCCAGAATGCAACAGGACTAATAACACAAAATGTCTGCGTGTAAACATAGTGCATATACTGTACAGGGTGTGTTTTTTAAACTTTCCACATGTGTTATGTAAAATTAGTGAAAAACTATATTACAAGTGTAGATAGAATTGATAGAATAGTGTAGCCGCGCTTGATGGCATAAATCCCAGATATCTATTCGAAAAGTTTAATCTTGAAATAATGTTGGATAACAAAAAGTGGTGGCTGCAAAAAAGCAAGCAAGAGGCTGTTAAGTTCTTAAAAAAAATCGAAATAAAACTTCTTTCACGCTTTTACAACACGCGATGTGTACTAAATAGCTCGAGCAAATTGGTAGTATTAATTAAAAGATCTAATTAAAAGATTGTAAGTAGACTTGATGAGAGTAAATGAGAGTAAATGACAATGGCGAATACAACATCTGGTTCGTTTAATGTCATGGGATTTTTTGTGTAGCACCAATTTTCATTGTTACTTATAGTGTGGGGCTTGTGGTTATACCCACTTGGAAATTGATGCTGGTAAAAATTATATACTTTCAAATCTTGGAAGGAACACAAATACAACATGCAAATGAATTTATGACTCCGTGGATTTTAAAAGTGAATGCTAAAGATGTTATTTGATAGACATTATCTGATGGGAAATGCGTTAATCAGTGATAGTGGTTGGAGTAAATTTGGCGGAAAGTGTCTGGAAAACATGTAAAAGTCAGAGGAATTTAATTCAGGATTCTGCCATGCAATCTGTTCGAATCAAGGTTTATCCTACATGTACATGTGGAATGAAAATTATGAAATTCATTTTTGTCTCATTAGATAAGTATGTTATTCAGGCAGCTGTTCTTCACAAGGGCAAGTAAGGATCGAGTAACGGGATGGTGACTGGTGCAATCCCTGAGCATTATAGTAATCAGCTTTAACGTTTAATAGCTGCAATCAAAATATTAGGGTTTCTAGCAGTTTACAAATCCCCGTCGACATTCTTTTCTACCACATCCTTTATCTGTCTCATTAACATGCCAAAAATCGTGACCAATTAGTTGCCATCGTTTCGCTGTCACGTGGGTCCACACTGGTCACTTGTCACGAGGTATTTTTACCTAAATCCGAATTTTCTCACAGATTTGTACCTCACATTGTGAGTCGCTCGGGCGGTTTACACATGGCGTTTGACCTGAACCATCAGACTGTGAAGGCGAGGCAGGTAACAAACTCGTTGATTTGCGCAAATCTTTTTTGTCTGTCTCACACAGCCTTGTCTGTGCCAAAGTGTGTTTACCAAACGTTATCGTGAAAACCGCACAAATATCATAAACAAATTCAATGCCAGTTAGAATCCCATCTCGTCCAACGATGACTGTCTTTAAAATGGAGAAATGATAACCTTTATCAACGCTATTTTTGAACCAAAATGAAGAATTTTTCCACCGCATAAAGTCAGAGACCGTATCGTGCCTTCCTGTTAACCCTGTTCGAGGAATGTCTGTTTTCAAAAATTCCCACTCGTTTATCGTTTCGTGACTGGCAATCATTTGCGCCCATTTCACTTCCTGCATTTGCTGTTGTTGCACAGTTTCGTCGGATAATTGGGCAAACAAACGCAGGGAAAACAAAGTGGTAGCAGATGCACAAAAGTCGGCTACTCATCCTTGGCAATTAGTGCAATTGGGTCAGCAGCACCACAATTATTAGCATTCAATTGGAAATTGGTTTTCGTTGGTTCGGTAGATTGTTGTCTCATTGTCTGATAATCTTGGATGATTCCTTTTCGCCCACTTTCATTCTTTGTACATGTATGTAAACTGTAGCATGTGGACGTTCAAGTATTATGTCGTCATCTGAGGAGAAGTGGTTTTTCAAATGATGATGTACTCATTGATAAAACATTGGACCAAAATCCATCATTTGTCGTTCAGTTTTGCAAAACATTTTCTTTAATTTTGCTTTCCTGAAATCCATAATTTATAGGTCTGTCTGAAATTTCCATGCAGTTTTTTTCAATTCGCGAAATTTTCTTCGGTCAATGATTAGCATCGTGGCGCGGGGAAAGTGATGTCCGAAAATCCCGAAAATGTGATGACAATATTTGAACGTCCCTGGGTTATTAGCGAGTTCTTGTAAATCATTTGGCACCGTCTGCGTGACGTCATGCGTTCTGATTACACAATCAGCGACATTATCAGGGGCGAGCTTTTATGACGCATTCGTTACACGATTACAGAGATTAAAGGTCAATGAGGCCGTTTTGTGACTTGGCAAATTGATAATTATTCTCCAGGTAGAATCTCGAACAGCGAGTGCAGTTTGCTCCATATCTCAAATGCAACTTTTTTGCAATATCAGCCAGTCCCTCTGCTACTGGCCATTGGAACTGGAACAGAGCTTTGCCGTGTTTATTTAGTGGAAAGTCAAACTATGTTCTTTCCACTTTGTTTTGGAACGAATACATGTACATCCTCAATCTACAGAGTGAAAAGAGTCCAAAGTCGTTCTTTTTGATTTTGCATGGTCTTCCAAAGACAGCCAGCTTGTTCCGACTGATATTTTTTAGTTTTAAAACCTGTTCTTGTGTTTTTTGTTGTAGTTTATATTTTTCTTGCTCCTTGTCCTCCATTTCTTATATTGCCTTCTGCAAACTGGGTGAAACTACACCCCCCCCCCCCACCACCATTAGCATCTCAGATGCTGACTGTGGGGTAACGAATTGAATCGTGAATAATATGGCTCCCAAATATTTGCTCTACTTTCGAATGCAATTCTGTATATATAGGGTGCTTCCGATGTTTCACTTCGAATTATCCCTTTTAGTAATTTCCAATATTACGTGTACTGTATAAAATTAATTTATTAGCAAGGTCAATTCATTAAGATGCTGTTCTGACACCTTTATCATTTTCACCACGACTTGGCCATCATACGGCAAGAAAGCAAGTTATATTTTATCGTAAAATTGAACTTGCTTTATTGCCAGTAAACATGTTTGCGCATTAATTGTTAGGACTAGTTTACACCTGTAAATCGGCTCTAAAAGCACATTGATGTCATGCTCCCATGATTTTAATTGTACGGGATGGTAAAACCTGCTCCAGAAGGCTTCTGAATTTCACTTTCCCTGACAATAAGTTGGCGAGTTAATGGTAAAAATGGCGCGATGAATGTTGGCATTTAAATTTTTTTTAAAAAAAGAATATGTTGACGTCAATGATGAAAGCTTAATCCCTTACCCTAATATTTGTCCTCGGAATTCATTTCTCGGACGCCGGAGTTGTCCCTGATATTTTGCTTGGAAATTTCCAAGTTCTCCAAGAAAAAACTTGGATGCTTCTTACAAAACATTAGTCCGCAGCTTTCTTCATCAACATCTCGTTTCACCTGGTTCGAGATTAAGCTGATTAACACGCCTTTTCATGCAACCACATGCAATTGTGAAGACATGTTTGGAAGGCCTGGAAATGTCATTGTTTTAATGCGATTGACTAATTCGTAGTGACGTACATGTACGTGAATCGTATGGCTTCCATGAAAATCTGCTCCAAGAATCAGTGGTTGCTGCCTCCTAAAGGTTTTTACTACTAGGGGGCCATCCCTGCAAATCCATTGAACATGCCTGTTGCGTACAGCTTCTTCCGGTCCATTCATTGGCACTGAATTTGAATTTACGACCTCATTTGTTTCCTCCTACAGCAACTGTTCTAACGGCTTATGGTTCTAGTAATTAGCTTGAGGTAGCCGTGCGATGCAATTTCATGGGCAACTCTGGAACCTCTTCTTCTTTGACTTGTTGTTGCTGTGGACGTTTCACCTCCGTAATGAGTCGTTATCATAAGCAGTTTAAGAATGACTCAATTATTCCCCCTCGATAACATCCTGTTTGTTTTGCCAGCCTAGGTGTCTTTTTGTCGTCGAATTATTTGCAGAAGATATGGGAGTGTTACGAATTGTTCTGCATCTTGGGACGTCATGCAGCACAAATTTGTTTTTCTTTAGTATTTGCATACAGATTATACACTATGGGAATCAAACAACTATATTCGAAGAATTGGTGAACTTTAAACCTGATCCACGTACTGCTGTCATCAATCACAATGACTAAAACTGGGCCGCATTTCATAAAAAATGAAGAGAGTGAGGCGTTTATGAATCTGAAATGTTTGTGAATGTGAGCTGTGAGGAGACGTTTAAATATTGTTATCACTTTTTCGAAATTTTTGGATCCCCACCCCTATGTCAGTATCTGGACACCCTCCCCTAATGCTGACTGAATCATTGACAAAAATAAAATTCCACTTACTGTAAAAATGCGATCAAAAAGGATGAGTTTTAGTCGGAAAATTGCACAAAAGTTCGAATATGGAAGTAATGACATTGGAAAAGGAATAAGTTGGGGATGTGAGCCTCAACAACGTCCATGAGTTTTCGACTTTCCAAAGATGTCGTGCTGTTATAATTCAAGGCTGTGACCGACCAGGAAGCGAATAATTTCCAGATTGCTCTTTTCAAGTCATTTGAAGCTTGGAGCAATTCAATGACCATTTGTCAGGTCGAGTCTCGAGTTTGCATTATTTACAAGGTTCCCCCCCCCCCCCTCCCCCCAAGACCTGGAAAACCTGGAAAAGTCAGGCGGAATTGCTCTATTTTTAAAAAAAGTCAGGGAAATTTAACAAATCTTTTGATACGGAAGTCGAGAAACTCGAGCTATCAATTGAAGCGAGCAATTTTGTTGAAGAGATCAATAATGAAATTCTAAATTTGGAAAAACTAAATCTAAATTTTAAGTTTTTTTTATTAAAATGTTTGCTCTATTGCTGGTTCCTTATTACATTTTTTGTTCACCTCAAGTTTATAGTGAACGATAAATAATAAATATAGCATTTTTAACATTGATGTAGCATTTTTCAGGGAAATTTTCTTTGAAACCTGGGAAAGTAAGGGAAGTTGAAAATTGAATTTCTGGGGGTACCTGATTTACAAACGAGCTAAAACTCAATATTCGCGAGCTCATTTTTCCTAAATGGTCGCAACATTTTTGGTCGGAGATGACATCATGATTGGAGGGGAGTCTGCAAATGCTGACATGAGGGAGGGGGCGTTCAAAAATCGCGATATGGTTAATATTTTATGGTATAAATTTAACAAATCTTTTGATACGGAAGTTAAGAAACTCGAGCTATCAATTGAAGCGAGCAATTTTGTTGAAGAGATCAATAATGAAATTCTAAATTTGGAAAAACTAAATCTAAATTTTAAGTTTTTTTTATTAAAATGTTTGCTCTATTGCTGGTTCCTTATTACATTTTTTGTTCACCTCAAGTTTATAGTGAACGATAAATAATAAATATAGCATTTTTAACATTGATGTAGCATTTTTCAGGGAAATTTTCTTTGAAACCTGGGAAAGTAAGGGAAGTTGAAAATTGAATTTCTGGGGGTACCTGATTTACAAACGAGCTAAAACTCAATATTCGCGAGCTCATTTTTCCTAAATGGTCGCAACATTTTTGGTCGGAGATGACATCATGATTGGAGGGGAGTCTGCAAATGCTGACATGAGGGAGGGGGCGTTCAAAAATCGCGATATGGTTAATATTTTATGGTATAAATTTAACAAATCTTTTGATACGGAAGTTAAGAAACTCGAGCTATCAATTGAAGCGAGCAATTTTGTTGAAGAGATCAATAATGAATTTCTAAACTTGGAAAAACTAAATCTAAATTTTAAGTTTTTTTATTAAAATGTTTGCTCTATTGCTGGTTCCTTATTACATTTTTGTTCACCTCAAGTTTATAGTGAACGATGAAAAATAAATATAGCATTTTTAACATTGATGTAGCATTTATCAGGGAAATTTTCTTTGAAACCTGGGAAAGTCAGGGAAGTTGAAAATTGAATTTCTAGGGGTACCTTGATTTATAAACGAGTTGAAACTCAATATTCGCGAGCTCATTTTTCCTAAATGGTCGCAACATTTTTGGTCAGTGATGACATCATGATTGGAGGGGAGTCTGCAAATGCTGATATGAGGGAGGGGGCGTTCAAAAATCGCGATATGGTAATATTTGATGGTCCCCTTCCAAACAAATTCGGTCTGGTTGTGAAGCTCCACCGAATAGGCTGCCCGGCTTTTACGTATTTACCTGACTCTGCTTTCAACATTGTCATTTTTTTCATTACGTTTTCAACTAATGTTGCCTCCGACAGGTGGTTCGACCTTCTTACCGGAGACACGCATGCCTGGCCAGAATCCGCCGCTGCGAGTAATGCACTCTTTTTGCCACTTTCACCTCCCCTTCGATGGCCCCAAAACTACCTCGTTCAATGCTTACAGTAATGCAATTTCTGCCAGGACAACTCTGGACTCACCGGTGCTGACGTTGGCTCCTCTTCTCTAAAATCCTTTTTGCGTATTTCGAAGAAGTCCGAGTGATAATGCGGCCGGCTCCTCGAATCCCCCTCCGAAATTTGGTACCACTGGCTCGTGTAGGTAACTCTCACCCTCACCTGTCTTTCCCACTGAATGCCAACCTTCCAGCTACTCCTGATAACAAAATTCGCTCACCTTTTGACGTGGCACCAATCAGGACAAGGCTCGCATTCTTTTTTTCTGATTGTGGCTTGGCGCAGCAATCCCCTGCCAGTTTTCCTGCAATTTTCAAATCTCGAATATGTTTTCCATGAAATAATCCAGATTAGGACGAGTGATTGATTCATTGACTTACATGTGTGTGTAGGTGGGATTGGAATTGATTCGGTTTCGGTTTGGCTGGTTCTGGAATGCTCGCAAATACCTCTCTTGTAGAATGCCTGTTCATAACTTTCTTGATCATCGCCTTCAACTGATATTTGCGGTTTATTTGAAAATATCTGATTAAGCATCATGCAGTATTGCATAACTTCGAAATGCAATATACATGTAGTTCCTAATTTTTGTGTGGTCATGAGTGGAAACTGTACACAGTCAAAATTTAAGATACACGTATGTTACTCCAAATGTTACTTTCGTTTATTTACATTCACGAGTCATTGTGGCTCGAGGTGATGTTTTCGAAAGATCACACTGCGTGTCATTGCATGTTTACATGTAGACATTTAGTTACGTTTATATAAGAAAGTCGTGCATACCTACCTTTGCTAAACTTTAGTAATCTTGAAGTCAAGTCAAGGAGGGTAAACTGATTTACATACACGACTTGCTTACTTAAGAGTAAATTTCATTTTGCAATTCAGACAAGTGGATAAGAGAATACTTTTTTGAGTTGTTTCCTGTCCTTATAACATGTATACGAATGCCATCATAAAGTAAATAGCAAATATAAATATTAGCAAATGCAAATAGTAAATAGCAAATACAAATATTAGCAAATGCAAATAGTAAATAGCAAATAAATAGCATCATCTTTATATCCCAGCAAAAAATATTCAAATAAATTGCAATTATTTTGCCATTAATGACACTTTTTTTACATTTATGGCGAAATAATTGCAATATATTTGAATATTTACGGCATTTATGATTTATGACAGTGCTTCATTTTACTGTCTGGGTTTTGAATCCTCCTCCCTATCGATGTGCAGAGGATTGAAGGATTTAATGTGCGAAATCCAGAAAACTTGACTTTATAATGCAATGTACAGTATATAAGATGATCGACACTAGAATTGCACGAGTTTGTTGCCAGAAGTTGTCTGTTTCGTTCGTCCGAATTCAGTATGTACAATATTATAGAATAGATCATTCCCAGAAAAAATTCTTGGTTATGTCCTTGCATGCACCAATAGGAGAGGGTTGGATGAATGTAGATTTACCAACCATGTATGACATACAGTGTACATTTTCCAATAGGACTTTCAAAGGTGGGAGGGAGCTTTATTAACATTAAAAGCAAAATATGCACTAAAAGCAAAAATTGAGAAAGGTTTTGAAAAGGGCAACATTCTATCCATATTTGACATTCGACTGTATATGCATGGCGAGGTTTTTGAATATTGAAATATTAAGCCAAATATCGAACGCAGTAATTTTGTTCGAATGAAATCTTTTTGCCTTGTGAACATCATTTCCTGTTTTGACTTTAGCGACAAGCTAGGCCTCAGTCGTCTACCAGATTCGATTTTTATACCTCATTACCTATTTCGCTCGCTGATTAGGAATCTTTTTTAATGCTAAAGACATCACACTTAATTAGCATACGTTTATTTTCTAACAACAATAGATGGGCCAAAAAGAGATCATTGATAAGTAATACCACCTGTACGCTGATTTAAATTTGGGTTAATGAGGAATACATGCACAAATTAGTCGTTTAAACTTTCAATGGGCCACAGTAATAAACATCTGCTAAGGAATTCCTGGTTTTCATTGAAATTTGATGATTTCAGTTTCGTTTTGTGTGTCACGTTTTGATCAATCTGTGTTGGGCGTGCCACTATGGAATGATAGTCGAACTCGTTTTAATATTTATCAGTGCTATATATGCTATAATGCCTTTTATGTACATGTATTGGGAGTTTCGACTTTTCTTGATAAAACTAATCCATCATGCGTTTTAGGCGATATTATTACGCGACTGTGTGCTTTGGAATAACGGGTATTTTGATAGTAAAACGATGACATCATTGAAAATGCTGCATTATTGAGCTCATTCAAACGTGATTGTTATCAATGATTATAGCATGGATTTATATTTTGCTGATAACAATACATTGCCTTATGAAAATTAGGACCAAATATCATTATTGTCATACATGTAGATATACATTTTCATGGTTTACAGGAACTAACTTAATCAGTGTTCTGCGATAATAATCCAGTATAACGCAAAGCAAATTTAAAATATTTTGGAATGTAGATACATGCGAATTTAGATTCGGTAGTTGTAGAGGCACAGGGTCCCCCAGACCTGGAAAACCTGGAAATGTCAGGGAAGTTTAAAAGACTTGGAGAAGTCAGGGAAGACTGATTTATTTAGAAAAAGTCAGGAAAATTCAACCAATATTAAGACACAAAGTCAGAAAATGACACACTTCATAAGCCCAGCATTAATTGGCTGCCAGGAAGTTTTTCACATTGGCATATGGAAAATGTTCACATTTCTAATGGTCAGGGAAATTTGTTTTTAAAACCTGGAATAGTCAAGGAAAAGTCAGGGAAGTTGAAAACTGAATTTCTGGGGGACCCTGAGGCACCTATATAGTACTGTATGTGAAATGTTTTATTGAATGGGTTCAAGCTCTCAGTCTTTTAAAATAAATTGTAGTAGTCATGAAATAGCTGGAATTATTGTTACTTGGTAATTTACTAACCTTGTCCCAGTTGAATGCAAATTGCGAATTACCCGGTTTGCTTGCGAATTCTATCTTTTTAATAAAAATGAAATTCCTATGCGGGTAAACCTACATATACATGTATATATATGATAGCACGACCGATGCTGGTTGAAGCTAAATGTGACATAAACATATGCGACATTAATTTTTGACAGATTTGCCCCCAGAATTAATATCTACATGTACGTATTTCATATATACAAATACATACAACATAACTTGAACATAACATTACTTATTGTAAAGGTGATGTTTTTCTTCATACAAATATAAATGTATGGATTCATTATTTTATTAAATTCGAAGTCTAACAACACCAGTTATTCTACTATATTTTTGTGACAAAGGCCTCTTAATATATAATTGTTATACTAGTAGTCAATGATTTATATTATTTATGTCATAAATCAATTTTACATGAGTGACGAAATGTCGCCAAAAATTAGTATGGAAGAAACTATTCGGAAAATAGTTTTATGGTGTTTGGGTTTTGCCAAACACCTAGTCTTAAGTTACTCACAGTCTACTGATTCATGTACACTGTATATTATACAAGTTTGTTTGATTGAATTGTTCATTCACTATGGATTGAATTGACGTATAGCCTACTACAATGTATTTTGCTTTCATTCGGATGTAAATATTGTAGGCCTATGCATGGGCTATGGCTAGAATGCGTTCAGAATGTGATTAAAAGTTTGAAGCGTCTTACTGCAAGAGATATTACCGGCATTCTTTTGAAGCTTCACAAGCGACATATTGTTTTCACCTACGTGTATATCACATTCGTATCTTATCCTGATTTGGGATTCGACATTGATGATAATGGTGTTGATTGGCCGATTGTTACTAGATTCCTGAGTTAGACAGACGAATAATGGGAACAATCATTGTTATCTATAGTTCTCTTAAAAAATGTGACTCGATTACGTCTAAGATAACCGAAATAGTCAAAATATAGGTTGGCCACTCATATGAGGAGTGAGGATAACATTTTTGTTTCACGGAATAATGCGCCTGACTTATGACATTTATTTACATTAAAAATCCCGTAAGAAAATATTGTGCAAACGAATATTGAGCAACAATAAAACATAGCAACTGATAATCGATTTAATTGTATAAGCCAGGTGGCAAAATAGGGAATTAAGGCTGCACTTTACGCTTGATAAGATTATTTGCAACAGGTGTTGACTAATAAGCTGAATCACTGGACAGTCCCGCCAGAGAAAACTTTCACTTTCAATTTTATGAATTAGTTTCTGAAAAAATATGGGCCTTTCTTATAGAATAATAGTTTGGCATCAATTAACGAGTCTGTTTCGATACAAATCACTGTGTTCGAAGAAAATACCTTCTTATTGCAATCGAGTTGACGAATCCAAATTCTATAGAAAACGGTAAAATTAAATGGTCACACTTCTGGAACGGCAGTAACCTATAATTATAAATATATAATAACTATTTCATTGTTGAAAACCAGATTTTTGGTCATACAGTATTGCTTCAGGGAAAAGTTACCTGTAGTTTATTTTCTTCGTTTTCAACCACAGTGGAATTCTGGTTCCGAGAAGCTGTTTCGGTTTGTCTAAGTGTCTCGTTCAGCTTTTCCATTTCGGTTTTGTTTTTCTCCAATTTTAGTCTCATATCTTCGCTCCTCTCCTTCCATTCTTCCAATTGACTCCTCAGACGAGTTTCGTTTTCGGTCCCATCTCCTAGCATCTGGTGAGCCTTGTTTAGTGCAGTTGTTAATTCCTGCAATTCAGTTGGTCGGTGTACTGATATAATGCCTGCTTTTCTTCGTGGATTTGATGCGTGCAGTAATTTAGACACACCTGAAAACGAGCTCTCCAATCTTCTGCCTGAGCTTGCCATGCTGCGGTCGTGTTGTTTTGCTGCAATATTTTACACTAAAGTTAAGGGTTTTGTTCCCGTTGGTAGCATTTGAGTAGAAGTTTTTACATGACAGTAAATCGTAGAACACGAAAAATGCCTACAGCTGTTGACTTAAAATAAAACTTCCTGGACCGCAGCTAATGTGCTCTAAAATAAAGCATATTTTCTGCGCGGAGTGCATAAATTGTTGAATCTTATTTCTCCCATTGAAGTGTTGGGCCAGTTGATACCAAATGTGTGCAGTGCATGTTTAAGTTCGGGTATTGAAAAAATATCTAGTATTTGATGCTTCTAATAGGTTCTACTATAACTTCAGAACTAGTGCCATTTTAAGCGTGTATAACTTACATATTCCAAGTCCATCCTTAATTTCAGAATTAACACTTGTTGTTCTTCAACTTCTTGAACAGTGTAGTTGCCCAGCTTTATTTTGCTTGCAGCAATTTCCGACCTAGAAAATGGTTTGTTATTTTCATTCGAGCGTCCAGATTCAGTTTTTAAAAACAACTGATATAGAACTAGTCTTTATCCAAAATATACAGGTGTTCATAATAAGTATTTTTTGAAGTTATCAATTTTGAAAGCATTTTTGTACCTTGTACGTGTATATTTTACTGTATTAGTCTACATACCGCTTATACTATTAACGTACCTCAGTTGAATTAACTCTTTTTTCAATTTGCATTTTTCCATCTTTTCATTTTCGTTCATTTCTTTTTTCATCCGGTATTCTTTGGTCATGTTTCGGATGAACGTTAAAGCCTCTTGCACTATGGTTTAATAGAAATTAAGCACGCGTTATATTCATGGTCACATTGATGTTATCTCTTCACTGATCATGTTTTATTTGCCAGGTATAACCATGTTTTTCCAGATGGTTTTGAGCTTCAGTTAGTTTGTGGCATTTTTCGTTTAACTCTTCGGTTAGAGACTTCACGCTCGATGCTTCATCCGAAAAATTCTTCTGGAGGCTAACTTGATTTGCCAGTTTTGCTTCCAGTTCCTTAGTCTTTTTTTCGAGGGCCAGTTTCGCTACCTGAAGAAATGAATCGTAAAAATTTAAACTAGCATGGCAGCAACAGAGAGAAACTTACTAAAATGTATCTGCATAATGAAAGTTACATTCAGTTTGTTGATTTCTTGTTTCATCATTTGATTCTCATTGGTGAGAGCTTCGATTAGGATCCAGTTTTTGATCTGAAAAATTCATTTTGTACGTTTTTAAGTATAAATTTGAAATTTTCTGCCATTTCTAACAATTTTATCGAGTAATTTGTAAAATCATTTATATGAGACTTTCTCTTCTTCGTGCTGGAGTTGATTTTTGGCCACATCGCTATTTATTAGCGCTATATTTTCAAGAAACTTTTCTTCCTCTTCTTCCCGACTTCTTGTCAACTTTTCCTAAACGAATTTGTTATGATTAACATTTTATAAACGCTTCCAAAGTCCCGATTATAAATAGAGCACTCGGTTTTTGTAAATTGTCAGTCAGCAGGGATTAAAAAGGTCAGACGTCTGTATTAATTTTCCGAATAATCGCGTCACGCATTCATGCAATTTTTCCCCCACAATTTTATTCAAAAATCGATGTTCTTAAATGCAGTCCACTTGGAAATCTACGAAACTCAAGTAGTTGTTAACAGCCACACCAAGGAGGGTAATACAGGGTTGACTGGTTATCCACAATTTTTCTGTTCAAAGTAACTTGAATTTGCAAATGTTTTTGGGTCAAATAAAAAATGGAGGGTTTTGTGATACATGTACATTTGTTATTTTGTTGCTTTGTAACTGAGCACGGAGACTTACCATTTCCTTCTCTAACATTTGCTTTTCTTTGAATGCTTGCTGCAATTTGATTTCATAATCAGCATTAAGAACCTGTTTAGGAATTTTTTTAAAAAAGACATGCAGTTGCATCAGAATACTATCCAGCCCCTGATGGTAATCATTCGCGATAAAATGCAAATGTTCATGGACGGTTCGAATGGTTGTTTAGAATCGATCATCGAATTATTTTTTGTAGACATTATCTAATGACTGCACTTACCCTGTGAAATTTAAGTTCCTCTATGGCTGATAAAAACTGATCTTGAAATGTTTCGTATTCAAACGAGTTATCCATTTTCCATTTTTTGAATCAAGCGCCTTTCATCGAACGGAACATCGGTTTCTAGAACGTGGTGGCCGGTGCTGCCATCTAGCGACCTATCGTGGAAACTTTCATATTGTGTGAGAATTCGGCAGTGCATTGTGCGTGCATATATGTAGTTGGCGTAAAATGCCAGCATATTATATGTATAATATATGCCATATCAAAATGCCAATAATACAGCGAAATTGGAGTTAATATACAGCAATTTGTATCTACATGTTCCCATATTAAGATAGTGTTGATGTCAACGGCCATACCACGTTGAAAACACCGGTTCTCGTCCGATCCCCGAAGTTAAGCAACGTCGGGCCCTGTCAGTACCTGGATGGGTGACCGCCTGGGAATACAGGGTGCTGTTGACTGTTTTATTTTTTTTTTCGAGTATTGATTTAATCCATTTTTCGTGTAAATGCGTATTTGGTACAAAATTACCTTTTTCTATCAAAATTTAAAGCTTTTTAAGATTGATTACTGCAGCATGTAACAGCTACAATTTCTGTACGTGATATGGGCATAATCCTAGATGATAGCTTTCATAAAATTATTAATCGGATTTTGTCTACTCTTCAAAGTTTGAAAGCTGTTTTAGTATCTCAACCAGATTAGCATACTGCACTATATATGAAACCGTTTATGATAAGCTTTAACGGAGAAAGATTTTTAATTGCTGTTTGAAGAATGAAAACCTACTTTAGCTGCATTCTTATTCGCTGTATAGCCGTAGTAGTTAAGACATTTAAAAGTAACGCGTACAGTGTAATGGAGTTAGTGCATTTAGATTTGGATAACATCCGTAGCGAAATTTGGAAAATACCAAAGTAGTGCACTCAATTTCGCCTTTGCACAAGATTTGAAATCATGCATGAGTACGACTTGAACTAAATCGTCGACTTCATTAGAAATGAAGATCATATTTAAACCAATTGGTTTGTTATTTTATGCAAATTTGTAGGTACTGTATACTCTCGAGAACCTAGTTTGCTCATTCGTTTTAAATAAGTCATTCATTGCTGATGATCAAATGAAATCGCATCAATTTTGACAAATTAGAGCAGACATGTAAACATGAGCATTATGAAGCATTTAACTAAATGCAGGTGTGATTGGTTTCATGTCCAAACAGCAGAAATAAAATGCCCAATTTCAAAGCAATCGGATTTAAATTATACCAATGTTTAATATGGTATACACGTTTTAGACACTAACTGATAACATAAAATACTCGTCGAAAGAACTGAAACTACAGTGTATAATATATAGCGAGTATGATTTTAGATTTTTATTTCTTAGCACACGTGTGCAGCAACTGCTTCAACAAATTGTACAAGTGAATATGATCAAAAATAAAAGTGGAATATCAAGGTGTGTGTATGCCAGGCACTTTATAAAAAGCATCAAAGAATTCAAATTCTAACTGTGAAATACTACCACTTTGAATTCGAAGTGGTTTTATTGCAAGAATAGGGCTAAATCTTGATGAACAGAGCCGAGTGCACCACTTAGAAATAGCATTTGCGGAAGTTCTATAAAAATAACTTGCTTTATTTATCGTGATTCGGCCTGTCCTGCACTGACAAACAATTTCATGGCATTACCGACCAATAACAGTATAGGGTGCAATCGGCCCTTAATTATGTTAAACTCACAATCTTGGTCAGCAAGGCAACGTTTTTAAAGAAATTACATGATGGCCGGAGCAGCTTTTGTGATTGCATCTCCAACTTTCTTGGCCGCATTGTCACCAGCCACTTTCTTCACCTGGTTGACCGCTGCTGCCTTGCCCTTCTCCAGGGCGGCCTCCTTGAGACCACCGGCCTGCTTGAGCGCATCTGGGGCTGTGACGGCCCCGGGCAATGTATTGGCGCCATTCTGGACAGCCCCTGGTAGTTTGTCGGCCCCATTCTGGACAGCCCCAGGTAGTTTGTCGGCCCCAGGTAGTTTGTTGGCCCCATTTTTGACCGCGTCTTGCAGATTGTTGGCCTCTGATGTCGCCTTTCCCTTCAAGGCGTTTGCTTCATTCAAGGCCTTTTCCTTCATCAACCCACTCTGGCTTTTGGCTTCTAGCATGTCGTCGCCTTTGCAATATCCATCCAGATCGTCTTCTAATTCCTTCAGTTTCTTGTTGTTCTTCTCGATGGGAGTGAACATCTCTGGATCACACGGTGGCGCTTCTGGAATGAAATGGGAGGCCTCGAACACTCGTAGCTTTCCGTCAATGCAAGACGTATACAGTTTGCGATCCACCACCTGCAAATTTACAGTGAATAATCATGTAATTTATGACATCTGGCCATAGGAAACGCTCCTGTTTATGTTTGCCCTTATTTCCTGTGGGTTTATAAGGTACATGTAATTAAATGATGGTGTCTCGTATAATTCGGCTGTTATGAAAGTGTTATCAATTTATTTTGGCTGTACTATAGTTAATGGAAGGATTATGAATGCATTGATTTTTCCATGTGCAAAATCTTGTGTCAATTTTGCCTATGCATGACAATTTGAATATTGGATATTCTGTTTACTCCAAACATAAGCGTGCATCTTTTTTCTTTCTGGGTTTCTTTCTGTGTTTGTTCAGTTCAGAGGTTAGAATAATACGGGAAAATTGAAAATGTTCCGCTGGCAGTTGCATCCTAGAGCTACGGCATTGACATTCTTCCTCTTTCATCACAGGTCGGAATTCACCTTGGAATTCCAAGGAAAAAGTTGAACTAAAGTACTGTCTGCATAATGTGCGACAGATGCCTCGATTGCACTGTATAGGTACTTGACTGCTTTTGTCTATTGTCTCTTACTTTATCACCAAAGATATACACTGTACGTGTAATGCTTTGCACAATAGTGAACCATTGCGGTTAAATATGGTAGGCATCGAGACAACATCCATACATGTACGTCGGTTTGCAAGCCAAACATACCGCCACTGCTGAGACAGCGCCATCGTGTCCTTTGTATTCCTGGCGAAGACTCCCTGACTTGGCGTCGAAGGCACGAACGATTCCATCGCCACATCCGGTGAAAACTAGGCAACAAAGTGCATTGATGGTTAGAGATGCGAAGATTGCCACGGGCTCGACCTTTCAGCGCAATTTACCAAAGCCGTTGGCGTATTTGAAGCATGTGACGCTGTGGTCGTGGCCCTTGAAGATTCTGGTGCAGTCGCCAAACTCGGTGACCCAGGCTCGGACTGTTTGGTCGCACGAGGTCGAGTACATCAGGCGATTGACCACCTACAATGGGAGACAGCAACGGTAAGACCCTGTCACACATTTCTTAATGAACCGAACACTGTCTTGCCTGAATGCCAATGACGGCGCTACTGTGGCCACTGAACTCCTTGAGCTTGGTGCCATCCTTGATGTTCCAACTGAAAATATCGTTGTCGCCTCCTGCCGTGAACAGAGTTTTGCCCTCCTTGTCGGCCGCCATGCACATGATGGGCATGGTATGCCCTTCGAACACCTGCAATGACATGAAACTACACTGTAAGGCTGTGCCAGTGGCGGATCCAGGGGGGGATTCCAGGGGTCAGGACCCCATTTGGCAAAATAGAAAATTTACACTAGATAGATTGGAACCAAAAAATAAAAAATCATACTAGATGAAATGGTTAATAAATCGAAAAATTTTGCAAAAAAGTGAACTGATTTTGCAAATTTTTCGCAAAAAAATGCAAAAAAGTAAACTGGTTTTGCAAATTTTTTACAAAAAAAATGCAAAAAAGTTAATTGGTTTTGAAAATTTTTTGCAAAAAAAAATGCAAAAAAGTAAACTGGTTTTGCAAAATTTTTGCAAAAAAAGTAGCAAAAGCTGTTTTTTGCAATAATTTTGCAAACAAAACGTAAAAAAGTTAGCTGGTTTTGCAAAATGTTGTGCAGAAAATAAACAGCTTTTGAAAACTGTTTTTAAAAAAATGCAAAAAATGAACTAGTTTTTGCAAATATTTTTTTACAAATGTATATTTAGGCCTCCACATACATACATGTGCTCACTGCAGACTTGAAAAGAGGTCATGTCATGTCATAAATTAACGTTTCGATTATATAATGGTCGAATTTTGGTGACGGACCCCGTTTGAAAAAAAAGCTGGATCCGCCCCTGTGTGCTATGCAAAAATCTAATCTTTTTTTTAAAAAGCTGTTGGCTATGCCATAGGTGTGACCAATAGCACATTGAAAAGTGACGGAAATGTGTCTGGTAATTTTATTGGCCAAATGGCATGAAATAAAAACAAAATTAAAGTTGGGACATGATCAAATAATATTTGAACATCTCCTAAAATCTTGGTTTGGGTGTATTGGTCTGGAAATTCGATGTAATCCCAGCAAAAAATATCCGGCAAAATATTTGAATATAGTGCCATTTATTTGCCCTAAAATCAAAAAATGGCCCATTTATGACAGAATTTGAATGGCAGAAAAAGTGCATTCCATGATTGCGAAAATACTGCCATAAAACTGCAGGTTTTTTTTTTTGCAGTAAATGGTGAAAATACTGCAGTTATTTTGCATTATTTTAGTGCAGTTTATGGCAGAAAAACTGCCATATTTTGTTTCATAATGTGGCAGAATATTTAAATGTTTTGCCATATTCCGTGTAAAACAGCAGAATGAATGCAGTTTTCCTGCAGAATGCATATGAATATAATGCAGTTTTCTGCAGGATATTTTTTGCTGGGATGTGTTTGGAGAAACCTGTAACATTTATGGAAAATAAGTTCGAGGACTTTGCCAGATACCCTGCCAACTGTCAACATAACCGGGTCCCTTCCAAAAAAATGCTTTGGAAAGGCAGCACTCACTTTCAAGCATCCACCTGTGTCGACCGACCAAGAGCGGGCCGTGCAGTCAGCACTTCCGGTGATCAACAGGTCGCCGGGGTTGATGTCCATCTGGTTGTTCTCCACCTCCACTTCCGTCGGAATGCCTTCAGCAGGGATGAAGACCAGCGGGTAAACTCCCTTGGTGTGACCCTGAAAGAGACGAAGCATTGAGAGTGAGCCTGTCTTCCATCAGCAGACAGTGGCTACATGTCGATGGCACCTTGAAGATCCTCAGACAGGCCTTGTCTTCGTTGCCCTCGCCCAGTCCTTCGGCCATGAAAATCCACACCCTGGCTGTCTTGTCGTAGGAACTGGTAAAGACGAATTCCCCGGTGCAGATGATGCGGCAGATGCGACTGGTGTGGCCCTCGAACACGAACAGGCATTCGCAGTTGGTCATGTCCCACTTCCGGGCCGTGCAGTCGGAACTTCCGGTGATCACGTACGCGTCCGAAATCGCGATGCACGTGATGTAACCGCGGTGGCCCCTGGGCAGAACCATCAAAGGTGGATGTATGTGTTAAGCTGATTTTCATTTTTTTCATTTTATAAAATGGAATAAAAGGAGTAAGTGTATTGGGAGTGTGCAGCGAAAGGGTCGCCATCTAGTGGCAGTCGAGTAAGCTCCCTTGAAAGTAGGATACTTTCATCAAATAACATGGCGAAGTTCGATA